>PJEM01001991.1:0-133437 GCA_004023845.1 Helogale parvula
CTCCCATCCCCTCCTCATTTCCCTTCCCTTCCTCCTCCTTTCCTTCTTTTTTTTTTCCTGCTGCTAATCCCCAGTTAGGAACTGATGGATATCCTGCTGCTTAATCCAGGGAAGTCCTTTGAGGACCCAACCCTGAGTCTATGATTTATGTTTATATTGTGGGTTAGCTGTGTATGGGGCGGGGTTTTAAAGCACCCAAAGCCAGCCAAGGGCACCCAAGTGAGGACCCTAAGCTCATTGGTGGGATTTATAAATGGCAAAGCCACTAAAAGAACTTGCTGTTTGACATTTGGAAGTTAAAAAAAATAGTAGGGGGGAGAGAAAGCAGTGAGGAGCAGCTTCTTGGCAGGAAACATCACCAGAGAGAGAAGTGTGCTCTCGTCTTGGCTCAGCTCTGCATTGCTGTGTGACCTTGAGCTGGTCATATCCCTCTCTGAGCTTTAGAGGGGCTGGCCTAGCTAATCCAGCTAAGCCTCAGAAGTAACTGGAAGTACTGCTTACAAAGAAACCTGCCTGGGCCCCACTCCAGAAGCGCTGAATCAGAGTCTCTAGGGATGAGGTCCAAGAACCTGTACTTTTAATATGCTTTGCACATGATTCCTTTGCCCTCTGGACTTTGGAAACAAATGGACAAGTCAGCCTCTCAAGTCCCTTTCAGATCCTCAGACTGTTACTCTGGGAGAGAAAATACAGGCAGTGCACAGATGGGATTTTCTCAAGGAAGAGAAATGAAAACCTTATATCTTGCAAGAAATCAGAGGAAAAACATAAACTGTTTGAGGAAGAATCCTATCAGGCCAGGAGGAGGGAGCGCAGGGCTGGGGGTCCGACCCACAGTGGTCAAGCCAGGCTGGCTGGGCTCCAGGACCGAGGACACGCGGCCAGCCTCTCCCCGTGGACCTGTCTCCCCAGCCTCCAGGTCAGGGAGCGTCCTGCTCCGTTAGGCGTTTCGTGGCTGTCAATGAGAGGCTCTGTCGTTCAATAAACAGCGGTATTGTCCCCATTTGTGCCCCACACTGAAGGCCCATTTCCTAACTGTCGGTTTGCAAACTGGGTCACGCAGGTGAGTCAGTCCACCTGCATCATTAAACAGTAGTAATAATAACAATGACTTCAGAGCTATTAGACGCTTACCATAAACCAGACATTATGCGTAGCGCTGTACCAGAATTAACCCACTTAGTCCTTGCAACGGTCCTTTGAGAGACATGCTATTATTATCCACATTTCAAAGATACGAAAACTGAGGCCCACGGAGGCTAAGTAACTTGCCCAAGGAAACACAGCATAGGGCCTCTGCGAGCCTCAAAGAGCCTATGTGCAAACCAAAAAAAGGCATCCCCTTTTGAATTAGAACAAACCCCCTTTCCGGGACATTATAACTAATATAAATAGCTCAGATTAGCACCTTTACGTAAGGAGGAGGCATCTCCCAGATCCAGATGGCGCCAACCCCACGCCAGCTTGCACAGCTTGGCAGATACAGGGCAAGCTGGATGTCAGTCCCCAGTCACCTCCTCATCTGTATGCATGTGGGCAGTGCACAACACTAACAGCTGCACCGCCCAGACCTAGTACCACGCCTGCCGGGCAAGGCAGGGGCTTGACCCTAAGCTGTCTCACTCGGAGCCTGTGCCTTTGACCCCAACAAATTTCAGTTCTTGGCAAGATGTAAAAATAATAGACACTCTCCCACTTTATAACAGGGAGACAGATGAGAGCCTTTCAGTGCACATCCGGAGGGCACGCATCGGAGAGAGATCAGCTGGGGTGCTCATGCTTAGTCACCAGGGGGATAGTCACTCAGCAGCACGCTGGCCACCAGAGAATTCTGGCCATTCTAGCTAAACATTTTCCCCCGCACGTTAGATATTTTTAAGGCATACCCACCTGGCCTGTTGATTTAAAGTAGGCTATAAAAGAGATTCTGAGGCTGAACTGCCCATCACTGAGAGGCACGGAAATTCCGCAGACGAGGCTCAAGATGGTCCTTCTCCACGTCCACCTGATCAGAGTTCTGCTTTGGCGCAGCCAGCATCTCAAAATGAACGTGGGAAAGAGGAGCCTTTATTAAGAACCCTCGACCTCCACGGGAAGGAGACAGACAGTCCCATGAGGCGATGGCCAAAGACCTCAAGAGCCATTTCACCAAAGAGACATACGGACGGCAGGTCTGCGCACGACGCGGTGCTCACCGCCACGAGCTGGGAGGGACACGCAATTCAGACGCGTAACCAGATCTCCCCACTGCCCTGTCAGCATGGCTGAAATAAAAACCAGCGACACCACCAGACGCCGGCGGGGATGCGGAGAAAGCGGACGGGTGGCTCAGACACTGCTGGTGGGAATGTCACGCGGTGCAGCCACTCTGGGGACAGTCTGGCAGTTTCTCAGACACTAAACATACATGTACCATATAATCCTGCAACTGCCCTGTGGGCAGTTACTTCCGAGAAACGGAATCCATGCAAAAACCGGCACGGGAAGGCTAAGAGAAGCGTTAGTTAGGGGCGCCTGGGTGGCTCAGACAGTTAAACGTCCGACTTTTGCTCAGGTCATGATCTTACAGTTGGTGAATTTGAGCCCTGTTTTGGGCTCTGTGCTGACAGCTCGGAGCCTGGAGCCTGCTTTGGATTCTGTCTCCCTCTCTCTCTACCCCTTCCCCACTTGTGCACATTCTCTCTCTCTCAAAAACATTTTATTTAGATTAGTCCCAAACTGGAAAGAGCCCTGTGTCCTTCAGTGAGTGAGATTAAGTGGGCTGGGGTCCACCCATACCATGGAATTATGTTCAGCAGTAAAAAGGAATAGCCTGCTGATACATGTCACACATTGAAGGGACCTCAAGAGAATTATCCCGAGTTTAAAAGGTCAGTCTCAAGAGGTAAATGGCATGGTTACTTACATATAATATTCTTGAAATAACAAGATTGCAGAGATGGAGGGCAGATTAGGTGTAGCCAGGGATTGGGAAAGCGTGGGTCAGAGGTGGGTGTGGCTAGGAAGGGGTGGCCAAGGAGCCTTGTGGTGGAACAGCCCTGCATTTCCATTGTGACGGCGGTCCAGGTCCAGCAGATCCACACCTATGATAAGCATGTATCGAAACACAAGCGTACACACACGAGTGCATACAAAAGTCGTGAGATCTGAATAAGCTCCATGGGTTCTATCCATGTCAAGTTCTTGGTTGCGCTACATGTTCTCATTGGGAGAAACAGGAAGAAGGGGAAGAGGACCATACCTGTACTTCCCCCTCCTCCGCATTTCCTGTGGATCTCTAAGTACTTCAAGGTATGGAGTTAAAGAATATAATTAGGAAATATTCGCACAGTATTAGGCTACCAGAGCTCTACAGTACATTATATAAACCATGCAGGTGATGAGAACTCATAGTCCACTGGGAGGTAAAATCAAGAAAAGATACTTTGATCACAACTGTATCCAAGTCAGGTTTTCATACACTAAAAACAAATATGATCTATACTCCTCTGTGGGAAGAGCAGTCTCATATGGCCACGAATGCATCACTGTTTAGAAATAAGACCTGTGTTAGAGAAACCCTCACGTACATGCATGAAGAAATATGTGTGCAGAAGCGGATGGCCACATTATTTATAATAGACACAGTTAGGACAGCCTACATGACCATCATGTCCTGTGGAGATCCACTTCAGGGAAGAGGAGGCAGCAGTTAATAAGAACAAAGATGATGTTTATGCACAACCGTGGACAGTACCAAGGCTGTCCTTGGGGGAAACAGAGGCATGCTATTTCTGTTTTATTACTTAAAATAATTTTTTTAATGTTTATTTTTGAGAGGGAGAGAGAAATGAAGTGTAAGCAGGGGAGGGGCAGAGAGAGAGGGAGACACAGAATGTGAAGCAGGCTCCAGGCTCTGAGCTGTCAGCACAGAGCCTGATGTAGGGATCAAACTCATAAACCGTGAGATCATGACCTGAGCCAAAGTCGGATGCTCAACTGACTGAGCCACCCAGGCGCACCTAAAATAATTTTTAAATTTTTTTTAAATTTTATTTTTGAGAGAGAAAGAAGCATGAGCAGGGGAGGGGCAGAGAGAGAGGGCAACACAGAATGGAAGCAGGCTCCAGGGTCAGAGCTGTCAGCACAGAGCCTGACATGGAGCATGAAACCACGAACCCTAAGATCATGACCTGAGTTGAAGTTGGACGCTTAACTGACTGAGCCCCCCAGGCGCCCTGAGGCATGACATTTTTAAGGAACAGTGATTTATAGAATGATAAATTCTGTATGTAATAGCTATACTATTATAATCATGTACAAATATATATTATGTATGCATTATTATGTATAATTACATAAATATATAGAATATATACACATGTAATTGTTTTTTTTATGAGAAAAGGAGGAAACACATGAGTGTATACATGTTTATATAAAGGAGGAGAAAGATTGTCCAGAAAGGTGTACTGCAACCTGAGCATAAATGCTCAAAGATCAGGGCAGACATTTGCCAAGAACCAAGCCAGGCACTTTATAAACATCCTGTCCTTCGATCCTTGCAACAACCCCAGGAAGTAAGCGCTACTCCTGCGGAACTCCATTTCCCAATATGGCGGCACGGGGGTGGGAAGTAGCCTGCTCAGAGCCACACGTCCGAGCTGGGACTCGTCCCCAAGCCAGGGCACGCATCTCCCTCCACCATGCTGATCTGGGACTCTCCGGTTGGGTCAGTCCAGGGTCTGAGGGAAAACGACCCCCTCCCGGACCACAGCCTCCAGCCCCGTGGATCTAGCAGGGACCACAGAGGCTGAATGGGAGTCCAGACCCTCACACCTCTGAGGCCTCGTTCCCAGGATGCATCTAGGCAAAGCTGCAGTGTGACAGGCCACTGTCTGCTCAGTGAAAGCAAAGGACAGCACAGCACAGAGCTGTCACTGTCAAACAGCCACGCGAATCCCTGTCTGTGTGAAGTCTCAGCAGAGTTGGGTGCAGGCGGGAAGCCCCCATGGATCTCTTCTCTAAAGCACGACAAGCGCTGGCTGGGTGTCCTGCACACCAGCCCTCACGGCCATTACCCGATCATCCCGCCTGCGGCCGAGGGGCCAGGGCATCAAAGAGGCCAGAAAAGACTTGCTTTTCACAGTTTTAAACGAACTTTCACTCATTCTTTAAAAAAAAAAAAATCCCCATTTCCCCTTCCCCTCTGCGCTGGGCCATCACCATGCTGCCCTCTGCTTCTGGGAGTCTATGGGAGAAACAGAAATGGGATCACCCAGCGTTTGTCCTTCTGTGACTGCCTCTGTCCCTCAGCCTGTGCCTCCCGGTTCTGTCTGGTTGGTGCAAATGGCGGGATTTCCCTCCTTTTTCAAGGCTGACACTCCTGATTTCTCATCCGTCCATCCATTCATTCATTCATTCATTCTTACCCCTCCCCCTTTCAGCTCCAGTATCTCACAGAGAAGCAGCCTTCCCTGACCTCCCCACGCCAGGCTATCTTTCCATGGGAAAGGCCCTCTTCCCACTGTGAACTTCACCTATGTAGCACTTCCTCTCCCCCAAAGAGTCACCAGAGAGCTAGCTGTGTGGTCAGCGATGTGACCTCTCCTCCTCTCCCTCTGGAATGTGAACTCCACGAAAGTAAAGGGCAAATTCGCGCCCTTCATTACAGCATCGCCACTGCCCCTCGTAGAGCCCTGCACAAAGCAGGTGTCCAATAAACATGGATCCCACGTGAAAAAGATCAAGGTTCCACGGTGCCATGACGATAATGAATACACTGAAATAGTCAGTGCTTCGGGATCTAGCTTCACTTAGTCACTCAACTTCTCATCCTATGTATTCCCTACAACATTCTGGGCTTTTCCAAGGGCTGGAGTACCGTGTTGGTGACAAAACAGACACCATCCTTGACTTTAAAGGCAGAGCTCACCATCTAGGATGGAGGGGCCCCATGGGGGGGCTTCAGAAGCTGAAACCTTGTATGAATGTTGCTCAGGGTGGACACGGTGGGTCAGCTGGGCAGGCAGATAGGTCCCTGACGCTGGCGCCTGGCACGGGGTCCACTTGTAGCCTTTCTGAGGTCCCCAAAGGCTCTCAGGAAAGCCCAGGTGTGTTGCAGCTCTCTCTGCTGGTCCTCGATTAAGGGCATTTCAGGGCAGTCTCCAAGTCCCCTTCAACGGAGCCTGTTTGGCATGGTGGAAGTAAGCCAGAAAAGAACTGGGGTTCTGACCCAGCCTCCCCTCTGAGCTATAGGACCTTGGGGGAAGTCACTCAGATGCTCCAAGCCTTTCTGTCTTCATCAGCAGGGACAGCCTGACATCTCTATCATCTGGCTGCTGTGCTGATTAATAAGGAAGCGCGCGTTATGTGCCAGACTCGGGGCTGAGCCCATGAATATGACCCCACGGAAGAGAGGCTCACCTCACTCTGTCCACTAGGAGCTCTGGTGCATTTGCAAGCCTCAGGGAGGGCCCTGGGCATCCTGTACTCCACAGGGAGATCAGGAAACTCAATGCTAACGAAGTTTCTGGGATTTCTGATAGGTTCACTCCTGGATCAGCACCTGCCTGGGTGGTGAGGAACAGACAGACCCATGCATTCACTGGGCTACGATTTCAACACCCTCTTCCTCCCTCGGAAGCTGACTTTTCCTTAAGATAAAGAATCACTCTGCCCATTTGAATGTCTAAAAATGGTGTTCATCTCCCTCCTTCCGACCCTCTCTTCCTTGCTTCCTTTGTTGGTTTGCTCCTTCCTTCTTTTTCTCTTTCTCATTACTTTCTTTCTCTGAGGTGATTGCTAATATTCTGTCACCGCCATCACCATCGTCTGCTTTTCCGTTAGATACATTTGCCAGGGAATCCTATGATGTAATATAACACTCTTTACAAAGGCACATCCAAGATACGGGGCGTGACCTAGCTGAATCTGCTGGTACAAGTTTATTTTCTCCCCTTGCATCCCGAGTGTTTATAAGAAATGAACGAGTTGCAGGCAGGAACAAAAAGGAGAATTGGACAATATGCCTTTCCCAGACTCGTGCACAGAACCACCTGCTTGGCGTCTCCCCTGGGCGTCTGGCTGGTACTTCAAATACAAGGGAGCCCCCAACCGGCCCTCCACACACTTGCTCCCCTGTACCCTTCCCGTCTCTGAGGGCAATCACACCTTCCCAGGTGTCTGGGCTCATCTTTGATTTCACTTTCGTTCACCCCCCACCTGCGGCCCATGGGTCGATCCGATTGGGCTCTGCTTTCAAAGCACAATCAGAATCCATGCTTTTCTTCATTTCCGCTGCTTCTACCACGTTCTCACCTGCCACCCCTCACCTGGATTCCTCAGCAGCCTCCCCAAAGGTTTCCCAGCAGCCTTCTTCCCTCCACGGTCTGAACTCACCACAACCACCCCAGCAAACCACTCAAAACCTAAGTCAAATCGCATTTTTCTTAGGATCTCTCCTTGGCTTAAAACCTTGCAGTGTCGCCCCGATTCGCTCCGTGTGAAAACCTAATTTCTTACAATATCTGGTGTCTCATTATCTCTCCGACCCATTTCTCACCCTCTGTAGTCGTAATAATAGTAATATCTAAAGTTTATCGTGTGCTTAGCACAGCCCGGTGCTCAGATTTTATCGGTATTCCGCAATCCCGTCATAATCCCATGGTGCAGGGACTGTGGTCATCCCTATTCTACAGATAAGGAGACGGAGTCAGAGAGGGTGCGTGGCTTGCTCGCAACCTACTTCTTGGAAGCGATGGGCCAAGAGTCACCCCCACCCCCCCCCACTATTTTTAGCACTCACCAGGGGGTCTTGCCCGTGGCAGTGATCACTATGGCGTAAGGGAATACGTTTGGAACTCTAGCTTCGCCGCTCACTCATCGTGTGACCTTAGGCGCGTCACTTTACCTCCCTGGGTCCTTCTCCCATAAAACAGGATTTACAAGAGGGTTGGCATTATCACGATGATAAATGAGAGCGTTGGGAAAATGCTGGTCACGTGTTAGGCACTCTATTAATACAAGATCTCCTTGGCTCCTCTCTCTTCCTCCCAAGAAATGATGGAATGGTAAACTCGTCCAAGAGACGAGATACTAAAAAGAACATCGT
The DNA here is from genome assembly GCA_004023845.1 of Helogale parvula. NCBI lineage: Eukaryota > Metazoa > Chordata > Mammalia > Carnivora > Herpestidae > Helogale > Helogale parvula. The sequence goes on from PJEM01001991.1 coordinate 8,093, forward strand.
TCTGATACCAGCTGCCAGGGTGCACGGAGACTTCAAGACTTCCAGCAACATGAAGCGCTCCAGAGCTGCAAGTGGCTGCTGGAGTCCTTTCTCCTCTTTGACAGGAGGACATCTGGGGCTTCCCGTCCGCGCACCACAACGCACGTTTTCTAGGGGGCATATCAATTATGCATTCTCTTGCCTCCATTAATATTTCAGGTTTCATAAGCATAAATAAAACATACATTAATTCGAAGTTTGCAATCAGACCATCCTTTCCCAATCTGCTCCCGCCTCCAGCCTCATTTCCAAAGCCAAGCATCAGGTGGGAGGTCCACGGCCATAAATCATTTCATTCCGTCTTTCCAGGGCGCGCACCCCTGCTGGGTCACAACAGCTGGTTCAGAGCAGCGTGCTGTTGGGTCGCTGAGCGCCGACACCGACTCAAGTCTATTGTTTTTCCCTTTTAGAAGAAATTAAAATTATTCATGAGGTGCCGCTTAGCTGAACACTTGGATCCTCTTCCCCCGCAGCAGGGACAGGTTTCCCGGCCAGAACTTGCTGCCGAAGAATTTAACATTGGTTAAAAGCGAACATCTCCTCCAAGGGGGGACATTAATACACTTAATGTTCGGGGAGTCTTGGCATCTCTTGCTGAGAAGCGGCCAAACAAATTACATTAGGTAGGTACTTCTGCTCCTGATGGGATTAACAGGTGGCCCGGGGACGTCACGCAGATGTATTCACTTGGAGCAGGGGCTCGCTGGTGTGAACCATTCATCTCTCCAAAGCACGGACTGACCAGCACCCTCCGTGGGTCCTTGGACACGGCACGTCGGCAGGTGGGACAGAACTTGGGGTTGCTCGCACTTGTACCTACGAGGGTCGGGGCACCGAGAATGGTTTGCTCCCCATGTGTGGACCCGGCGGAGGACAGGAAGGAGGCTGCTTCTTGGATTGCTCTCGGAGCTCCCCAATGTAAGGGCGGCTAACTCAGATGCCCACGGCCACACAGTGGGAGGGAGCAAAGCACGCTGAGTGAGGGATCCAAGAACGAGAGGCCTCACTGAGCAGAGCAGTCAGGACGCATGGACCGTACACGATGGAGCTAGACTTTGAACGCAGACCTGTCTGGCTCCCAAGTTCTCAACATCTCTTTTGTGCACGACCTGGATCACGAGATAAAGCAAGACAGGCTTCAGAAATCCACAAACGGAGTTCTGTTATAAATCATTTCATGTGCCCAGCTCTCAGCGGACAGATGAATGGTCATCCTCTCCATTCTAGAAGAAAAAGAACTTGTGTAACTGCAGGATTCATTGCATGCTCTTCTGTTTCTGTCTCTTGTTCCTCTGAAGCACTGCGCTCAGGGAATTCCAACAGAGGCCACCCCTCGTCCTGTCATGTTCTCTCCCTGGTGGCATTCGGTCTCTCCAGTACTCGGCTTTCTTCCTCCTCTGGGCACAGACGTCAGCTTCCGTTCCTCTTGCACTGGGCAGATGTGGGGTGGAGCCTACAAAGTCCCTTGCCAATTTCAGAGTTCTGGATCTGACCACAGACGCATGAGAGCCCTCTGGGCACCCATCATCGAAGGTAGAGGGTTTTGACCTTGACCCCTGTGCCCAGCACTGTGGTTGAACGCGACCCATGTGAATCCTTCATTGGTTCACAATTCACTCCATTTTACCTGGCATACGACCCTCATCTCTGGCATCTAGCAGGCCACTGCTCAGTGGCCCATGCCATTTGTGAGGATCTGGGTAACACAGTGGGTCCCTCTGTAAAGTGCCACTGACTGGGAAGGTGGTGCTTTTAGGGCAAAACAAGTTGGAAATGAAATAAATTCCTAAGACTGTCCCGTGGCATTTTCCTCGGCAGTTCTGGGACTCCATCCTGAGGGAATCCTTCTTATATCCTTATGCCATTTACTGAGCACCTTCTCTGTGCCAAGCCATGGTTTACATAAACATCTCATTTATATCGTCCACGTGGCCAGGGGGCAGATATAAATGTCACAGTCCCTGAAAGCCACGGAAACTACCAGAGAGGCTGAGTTACTTGTCGGAGTCCTTCAGCCGCTGGGTAGGAAAGGATCCAGTTTTGAGCCCAAAGCACTTTTCCTTTAGACAAATTGCCCACGCATTTGGCCGCCCTCCATAGCCATGCTATTTTGGAAGCTCCATTTAATAAGTTAAAATGAATTTTATGGGCAGCTGAGTAATTATCTGACTTGAACCCAATTAAAAATTGAGTCCATTCTGCCTGAGTTTGAGGGATTCTTTTGATGGATGCTGGACAAATGGATTTCTCCTTTTAACCAGAACTCCGAGGTCCAGATGGCTGGGCTGGCTTCTGTACAGAGCGTCCCCAGAGAAGTTTGCAGGGTGGACCCACGCGCGCCCACGGGTCCACGTGACTCCGTGGTGTGCACGTGCATCAAGCAGGGGAAAGACTCCTGACTCCTGCAGCCAGGCATCTGAGTTGCACTGTCAGCAGCCAGGGGGGTTAATTGGAACATACTTCTTTTGAGAAAGTCAACGAGGCTCGCAGTGCGTGGGCTCTGGAACCCCCAGATCTGAGCTTCTAAACATGTCTGGCCACCTGACAGCTGTGTGAACTGGGGCAGGTCACCGCCCATCTCAGCATCATTGCTCCTCCTAGGAGACAGATGGATGGGTGGTCGGGGACTTGGGTCACGGGCAGGAGCCCAGTGCGGGAGTCACGGGGAAGCTCTCTCCCAGAGGGGACCAGAGTCAGGTGCGGAGCCGCGCAGGCGGCATCAGTCCCCCAGATGCCCCGCGGAATTGTGGTCGTCACTCCCAGCGTCCCTCGACAGCCTGCATGAGCCCCAGCGCCAGCCCTGGACGTCTGGGCATGCTGTCAGCCTGGTGCCCGAGAAGCTGGAAGACATGGCCACCAAGCCACCAGCCATTTTCAAAATGATTTCAAAACGTCCCTCATTTTTTTGGTGCCCAGAGAAGATGCAGCACATTTGCAGAGCCTGGCAGTCACTGAGACCTGAGGAAGTGGGCATTTGGCATTTTCACCTTCTAAAGTAGCGAGTGGGCTCTGCTTCAAAGGCCGGGAAAATGTCCGCGTGGCAAAAGGAGACGCAGGTGCTGGATAACCAAAGAGAGAATGGCAGACACCTACCACGCATGGGGTGGCCCTACCCGTCTGCTTCCTCCCATCATTCATTCCCTCACCGCACAAGCATTTATTGGTCATCTATTATGTGCTAAGCACGGGGAATCCGCCAAAACAGCGGCTTACTGTGAAGACTGACATCCGCTCAGGACAACTGACGCCGACTCCGGTTTCTGAGCACGAGTTCTGTGCCAGGCACGGCACTGGACCCTTGACTCGTCTGCCTCTGCAAGTTCACGGGCCATCATCGCCCCAAGATCACGGCACGGTGCTGCTACGGAATGATTCGCAAGATTCGCAACGGCGGGTGTGATGTCAGCCGCTGCGGCTCAGTCACGGGGGACAGCTGCCAAGCAGGTGACAAGTGGAATGAAGGGCACCGGTGGCGTTGACGCACAGCTTGCCGCCTGCAGACTCAGATCATCTGTCACCAGACCCCCTCCCTGTGCTGAGTTAAGCTGACGGAATTACAGGCATGTTTCTACTTGGGAAATGATAGACCGAGCTGGCCCTCGGGGCTGTCACCTCCGGCATCCCAGCCTGTGGCTGTCTTGGGACCTGGGCTCTGGGTGCGGTTATTCCTAAATCTATAACCATCCTGAGACTCGGTCACTTACTTACACCATCGTCACAGAAGTGATACCTAATCCTACGGCCGATGAGAAATTGAAATGCGGGAAGGCCAGCAAAGCACCTGGCTTACGACGTTGGTGGTCATCGGCAGTTACCACTGCTCATGTTGTTACTATTATTATTATGTCTGTCCCCAGCTCTGCCACTTACGGGTTTAGCCAAGTCACTCAAGGCACAGTCTGTGCCTCAGTTTCCTCACATTACGCCCAGATGCCTCTTCTGGTCCATCTCCTAGAAACACTCTAAGGACAGGCAGGGAAAGCAGACCAGTCAACACTCACAAAATTAGCTCCTGGGGACAAAGTGACTCCTTTGTGTGACAAGATATGAAGGCAAAGGCTGCCTGGTACAGCGTGTTCGCTCGAGAGCCGGCCTCGTGGTAACATGGGTCACGTGCTTTCGAAGCACCCCCCTGCTCGTCTGTAAAACAGGGCTCCCTGCTTACCTCTTAGGTTATCGTGAAGACAAGGGAAAAGCACGAGAAAGTTCCAGAAATTACTGTGTGTTATCCCAAGTCTGTGGACTTTTGAAGATGGTGTTTCCCAGAGCAGAAAGGAACCCCTCTGTCACTGCGCAGGCAGCCCGGCGCCGGGCTCTCTGGTCTGAAGCCAGCCGCTGGCCGCTGCTGACATCACATCCCCACCGCCGCCTCTGCTCAGCCGTCCCCCTGTACCCCGGGCCACCTGGACCTTCCAGAACATATCGTGCTGTCTTGCTTTTGCACGAGTTCTTCCTTCCACTAGAAAGCCTCTGCTGGAGCACCCCGCCCTGTGGCTTCCCCGCGGCGCGGCACCCAGCCTTCCGTGCCCACCTGTCCTGCTGAGAGCTGGACTGCTAGTTTCTGTCACCCGCCCAAGGGCGAGGTCCTTGCCCATCTGCCCCCGGCAGGAACCACACAGACGCGAGTCGGCACCGCGGATGGGCGGAGCTCCGACCCTGGGTTCAGACCTCACCTCGTTCTTTTATCCTCTGTGTGACTGCAGGCAGGTCATTCAGACAACCTGACCCTCACTGCAGGGGTGGCCCTCACCGCCCTGCGCTGAGCACTGGAGATGCCCGGGACACAGACTCTGGTGCAGGTCAGTGGAGGGGCCTGAGAGTCTGCATTTCTTACAGGCCCCGGGTCAGGTTGACACTGTAGGTCTGCGGTCCCCACTGGGTGGCGTGGGGGCTGAGTGCTGACTGCTGCACTGGGCTGCGCGTGGGTGTTCGGTTAGAGGGGGCGGCTGACGAGTGGAGAGAGGCCAACATGAGGATCAGTGGACGCGATACAGCGAAAGCCTCAAACCCACCAATCCTGGCTACTCAGGGCACGCCTCGTCCCAGCTGTCACTCGCAGTTTGGGATGCGGGTCAGGTGGTGCAGGCGGAGAAAGCCAGCCAGTGCCCTGTGTCAGGCTGGTGAATGACCACTTCCTGGCTAATGAAAAAAAACAACCCCAATGCTGCCATCATTCTAAGCTTGTTATTACACTTTCTAAAAATTTTTAATGTTTATTTTTGAGAGAGACAGAGAGTGAACAAGCAAGCATGAGCGGGGAGGGGCAGAGACAGAGAGAGAGACACAGATTCTCAAGCAGGCTCCAGATTCTGAGCCATCAGCACAGAGCCCGATGCGGGGTTTGAACTCACAAACAACGAGTTCATGACGTAAGCCAAAGTCGGACGCTTAACCGACTGAGCCACCCAGGCGCCCCTATTGTTTTTAAACACTGACAGCCTTGATATGATGGAAATTATGGTATTTAGCCCAGCGGGCTGTTTTGGGGCAAGCATTCAGCACGCAGTAGGTACCCACTAGGGAACGCGCTTTCCCATCTCTCAGCGTGCCTCACGTCACCCACAGTCGTGGCTGAACAACTGCCCAGTCAGTCCTAAACGCAATCATAAGTGTCCTTTTACGAGAGTGGCAAGGGGAAAGAACACAGACACACAGGAGAGGAGGGGGCACCGTGACCAAGGAGGCGGACGGGTGGCAGGTGCTGGCTTTGAAGACTGGAAGGACTCGGCCACAAGCCGAGGTGCGCCAGGAGCCACTGAGACCTGGAAGAGGCGAGGAGGATCCTCCCCGGCACCTCTGGAGGGAGCACAGCCCTGCGGACATTTTGACTTCAGCCCCGTGACAGTGACTTTGGACTGCTGGCCTCCAGACCTGTTAGTGAATGCGTTTCTGTTGCTTCAAGGCACCAAGTTTGCAGTGATTTGTTACAACAGCCACAGAAGACAAATGCATCCACTTCTGTAGCAGATTTCTTCCTCCGCAGTGCATTGCAGCAAGGAAAAGCATCTGCAGTAAGAATGCAAACTCTTGGTCTCCTAGGACCGCATCGCTTGTCGGAGAGAATGCCGCCCAGCCCAAACAGGGAGCTTTCTAAGTGAGCCTTTCAGACCTTCCACGGCTGTTGAGATGTGGCGAGAAAGCCAGCTTGAGGGGAACTGGCAGTCACTGGGAAGGTTCCTGGGATCTTTTCCAGGCCAAACCATCATCTGAGCCTGTCTGGACGCCTGAGCTGGGATGGAGAGGCAGAGCCCTCACCAAGAGGAAGCCAACCTGGGTATGGAGTTCAGCTTCACGGAGCCAACATGACGGGCGCGTGCCGGATCAACCCGAAGGACCACGGCGGATACGTCATCGCTAACAAACGTGCAGGATTCATGACGGGGGCGGGGCAGCGAGCCAAGAAGCTAGATAGTCCCTTAGGACGTCGCGAGCTTAAGGCTCTCAGGGAAGCCCGTTTCTCAGTTAGGAATCTTAGGCTCCGTAAATCTGCCCAAGGTCACAGAGCTGGAAGGCGCAGGGCAGAGATTTATAGCCAGGTCTCTTGGGTTTCAGTTGGCTTTCTCAAAGGGGGCTGAAGACAGGGGAAGGTCTTCCAGGCGTGCCTGTCTGGGGGTCGCATTTCTGTGCCCTCCCCCCTCCCCCACCTGGCTTCTGTTTGCTACAGAGAACGAAGCCTGGTTTTAGAGCTAAGAGTCTCCAGTGTTGGCTTTTTATTTTCATGTGGACTCATACCAACACCGAGGTCTAATTTTTTCTGGAAGTCCTTTTGGGCTACTGTATTATCCTTGAGCTGAAGAAGAGTGTGCGTGTGCCTGTGTGTGCATGAGTGTGTACACGTGTGCACACACGTTTGGTCTTATCAGCTCACTCGCCTAGGGCTGTGCTAAACTACGGTCTCTTGGAAAAGAACAATGTTGCAGCTCGGTGTCAAGCTGATTAATTCTTGTGGCAGCTCTGATGGAAAACCAACCGCATTTCTGTCCCGGCCTTGTTACCTTCCTCGTTCTCTGTCATTCTTTTTCCCCTTCCTAATCTAGCTTCCGAATCCTAACAGCCTGTGTAACCTCCACAGAACCCTGGTGGACTTTCCACCGCGACTCCCTCTGAGAGAATGGGGAAAAATTACATTTCTCTGGCTTCTCACAAATTCTCAGAGGGAGTGCATAGTTCCTCAAATGATGGGCCATTTCAAAGGTGATCGGATGTTATCATAATTTCCTCAACCCTGAGTCCAGGTCTAGCAGCTCCCAACGTATTTCATGGAAAAGATCATCGCAGCGAACATAGTATCAGTTGCTGGTCTCTGGTCTCTGTATTTTCCATATATTGAGCTCATTTTAAACTACACAAGTCTATGAAAGAGGTACCATTATCAACTCCATATTAAAGATGGTACCCCAGGGGTTCAGACAGGTTAAGAAACTTCCCCAAGGCCACACCGCTATTCATTCTAGGACTTGGATTCACGTGTCCACGTCCTTGACCACCCTGCTAAGGTCCTATATTTACTCTGAAGCTGTTTTATTACATTGTAAAGCGGCTAACGTGAACGAGTCTTAATCATGTGCCAAGTAAATTGTGTGGTGCTTTATATACATTTTGGTTTCCAAGTCTGGCTGACAATCACAACTGCCTGAGAACTGAAAACAAACTTCAGAGTCTCTGTGACCTCCATCTCTAACCTCCTCAATAGTTGTTAGGAGAAGTGAGACCAGGAATCTATATTTTGAGTTCCAGTGTAGCCTGCCTGCCAGACAGGTCCTGGGCAGCGAGGGGGAATGAGATAGTTTCCCCTCCCTCTGTTGTCAGGAAGAATGATCATGGTCCCTCTACAGCCCCCAGTTGGCTCAACTTTAAGAGGCCACCCCCCAGTGGGGCAGAAACAACACGGACTGCACACTCTGCCCCTGGCCCCTTGCACCACCCCACCCCTCCACCACAGTGCTCCAGCCACACTTGCCTTCTCTCTGCCGCAGGGCCTTTGCATTGGCTGATCTTCTTCCCGGACCGCATGGGCTGTTCCTACAGCCGGCTCCTTGCATCCTCAGAGACGCTTCCTTGGCCACTCGGCCTACCTTCTTCCTCCCTCCTTCCTGGAGTTGGCCAGTATTCTGCAAAGAGCCAGACAACACATATTTTAGGCTCTGTGGGCCACCTAAGGTTCATGTTGCATTTTATTATTCTTGCTTACAACACGAAAAATGTAAAAAAATTCAGGCACCTGGGTGACTTAGTCTGTTAAGCATCCAACTCTTTTTTTTTTTTTTTTAATGTTTTTTATTTCTTTTTGAGAGACAGAGACAGTGCGAGCAGGGGAGGATCAGAGAGAGAGGGAGACACAGAATCTGAAGCAGGGTCCAGGCTCTGAGCTAGCTGTCAGCACAGAGCCCGATGCAGGGCTCGAACCCACGAACCATGAGATCAGGGCCTGAGCCAAAGTCAGACGCTCAACCAACTGAGCCACCCAGGCGTCCCTAAGCATCCAACTCTTGATCTCAGCTCAGTTCTCAATTTCAGGGTCATGAGTTCAAGCTCCATGCTGGGCGTGGAGCCCGTTTCAAACTAAGTAACTAACTAAAATGTAAAAAATCATTTTTAGCTTATGGTTTGTTGACCCACCTGTTTTTAATTTTAGAGAGAGAGCGAGCACACGAGTGAGCATGGGGGAGGGAGCAGGGAGAGAGAGAGGGAGTCTTAAGCAGGCTCCAATGTGGAGCTTGATCCCAGGACCTTGGGATCACGACCTGAGCCAAAATCAGGAGTCGGATGCTCAACCGACCAAGCCACCCGGGCCCCCCTGTTTGGTGGCCGTTATTTCAGCATCCAGTTCATATTGTGTCCATTACTACCCTTCTTGGATTGGTGCTCTGAGAGCTCACGACTATATATTGACTGGCCTGTCTTCTCCACGAGCCGATGGCCTAGTGGAGACTCTGTCTCTGGGTCACCAGTGAGCATCAGCCCTTACGCCAGGATGCTTAACAGGTACTGATTAAATGAAGAGTCTTTAACTTTCAATCCGCTGCCTTTCCCCCAAACACTGCCGGGAAGCTACAGGCTAGGATGGCTTGGAGTGACCAGAAGTCTCGAGGATGCTTCTCCTTCCCTCTTTCATTCCATGCTAAGGGACTTAGGATACTTGTGTTCAACAAATAGGTTCCCAGCCTCGGGGCTCACAGAAAACCCACCCCCATAAATACAGGTAGAAGTGGGAAAATGCCCTCACCTAGACACCTGCCCTACCTGACATAGCAATTTAGATGCCACCACCGATTCTCAAGGGACCTCCAGGTTCCACTTAATTGAAAACCAGGCAGTCAGCTCATGGGCTTCCCACAGGGGCCACTGCTAGATGTCAGACACCAACCCCACCAAACACGGCAGAATGCTAGCGTTCTAACCTGGCCACCACCTCATCTTATTTGCGATGATGATGATGATGATGATGACATTAATGATGATGATGGGTTTTTTTTTCCTTTGGAAGTTAAAATAGCTTTATTTTTTTATTATCCAGATCATTTGTGGGAATTTAGAAACTTTAATAAGGGAAAGACTAAAAAGACAAAAAAGTCACCCAAATTCCCATCAACCCTACATAACTTGTTAGCCACTTTCAATATATTTTTTAATGTTTATTTATTGTCTGAGAGAGAGACAAGAGTGTGAGTTGGGGAGGCGTAGAGAGAGAGGGAGACACAAAATACGAAGCAGGCTCCAGGCTCTGAGCTGTCAGCACAGAGCCCGACACGGGGCTTGAACTCACAAACCACGGGATCATGACCTGAGCTGAAGTCAGATGCTTAACCGACTGAGCCACCCAGGTGCCCTGACTTTCAGTATTTTAAAAAAGAGCACATTTCCAGACATCTTTCTAGCGCTTAAAGAAACAGACACCTTTGTAATTTACATGAGTGGGATTCTATGTCCTCTGTCTAAGTGACAAAAAGAAGCTCAGGGCTCTGGGCCTAGATGTAACACTAACCCCAGGGGGCCCATCTGAGAAGAAAAGGAATGTGTGCCAATTCCCTGGACCTCACTCTCTGGATTCTTTGGCTAGAATCCATCCAACCAAATATGTGTCTCAAACAACCGTGATCCCGGCCGCCCTCTTTCCACGGCCACGCACGCCCACCTGCTATTTACAGCGTGAGCACTGCTCACTTTCTTATCAGGGAAAACGGCTTCCAGAAGTGCTCTGGGCCATCAAAGGCTGGAATCAGAGATAAAACAGTGCAGGTGACTGCTGTTCCCTTGACTCAGAGGAAGTCTCTATGTACTGCGTCAATGCAAGACTTAGACAGGAGAGGTAAAAAATGAGCTAGGGAGGAATATGCCTTTAGGCTGGTCCCTGGATCCCTCTGCCTAATAGACTTCCTCTCTGCACCTTCATGACCTCAGCCTCGAAAAAGAAAGGTGTGCAAGGAGTCTTGAAGGCACTTCCGGACACAGGCGCCTTCTCCTCTCGGCGGGGGGCTCACGTGGTGTCACACCCTGAGTCACTGATACTGATGCAGATACCCGGCGGCCGGTGCGTGGAGAGCATCGCGCGTGTCCCACCCGGGATGACACCTTGTGTGTGGCAGTGACCTCGTTCTGCGCGGAGAGGACACCAAGGCTGAGCGCAGGCGGGTGACGTGTCCAGGCGCCCTGGCCAGCAAGCCTGTGGTCACCTGCGCTGCGGTCGAGACACATCATAGGTGCGCCCTCGGTGCGGCTTTCTTCCCTTTACTCGTGTTCTGCCACCGGGTTCCATTTTGACAGGGCCCTCTGGCTGCTGTGTGTGTGTGTGTGTGCGTGCGTGTGTGTGTGTGCAAGCGCGCATGTGTGTGCGTGTGGCAGGGCCCGAGCAAGAGCAGGAGCAGACAGACCAGCTGGAGTTTCCAGAGGAGCGACAAAGGGGACCATGGTCAGCGTGTGGACACTGGGTGTCGCGAGAAGCAGCTGGATTCTCCGATAAAATGGATATGGAGACAAAGAGAAGATGTGGGAACAAAACACTCCTGAACGGCCTGGCCCCTCCTCAGAATCACGGTGCGAACGCTACCCGGGCAGCGTGACGCCCTTGGTCCTGTAGCTGCGCAGCCCCGTCCCCTCCGGGGCAGGACGAGCCCTGGCTCAGACCCGTATGTTCTGCTTCCCGTAACTGTGCATCTCAGAACCACCTGTGCACCTGCTAGACTGGGGCAGTACCATCCACGGGGCCCGTCACAGCGTCTTCGGGCTTGTTCAGGGGGCTCGTGTGAGCCCGTAGCTGGGGCCCCTGTGTGTGATGGGTGCAAACCGGATGCTAGTTCTTAATCCTCTTCAGAGACCTGGAGGCCTGTGCTTTGGTCCTGGGATGGAGCCCTTCCAGTGAGGTCACTGCAGCCCCCACGGAAGTGTTTGTCTAGCCGCAGCCATAACCTTGACCGCTGGGTCAGGGCGCTCAGGCCCCTTATGCCTCAGTTTGCTCACCTATGAAATGGGAGAGGATTGAAGGAGGTGACACAGGGACCGGGCACAGCTGCCGCTCGATCACGCCCGCTTCTCTTCTCCTTCCGAGTTACTCTTCGCGGGCGCCCATTACCTGCACTGAGATTTGCCCTCACGCTTCACCCCTGCTCCGGGTTACAGAAGACGGCGCTCCTGTCTGCTTGCGTTCGGAGCTGCAGCTATAGTTCTGGGGGTGGGGACGTAACGTCCTTGCAGAGTGCCTGATTCTGACACTTCCTGTCCTCTCCTCGTCCTGGGCCGGCTCCTGTGCGGACAGACACCTACAGCCTCTGTTCTGAGCAGGGGCTATTTGTGGGGCTTCAGTCAGAGGCAGGATTGGGATTTTTTTTTTTAAGTCACAGGAGTATCGGTAGTGAGTCCCCTCCCCTCCTTATCTCTCATCTGGATGTTGCATTCAGTCTCCCCAGTCCACGCCGGCTCCTTCTGATCCTTGTCCCCTGGCTCCTTCTGATCCCTGTCCCATATGGCTGCCAGAGGCCCGGGGGACAATTAACAAGGCCCAATCACATCCTGAAGCTGTTCTCACAATCTTGCAGCGGCTTCCACTGGGCTCAGGATAAAGACAAAGTCCTTCCCGGGGCTCACAGGGTTGTCTCGAAACCTCCTCCTTCTCCCTCTCCCTACTCAAGCCCCACTGGCCTGCCCTTGGCAAGATGGTTTTGCATCCTTTCTTCAATCCCAGGGCCTGTCCACATCTCGTCTCTCTTTTGGGGGAGGGGCACTGGGGCATTTAGAGAGAGGGGTGCAGTCAGTAACATAGAGGTAGGACATTCAGAGGCCCAATGCCCTGAAAATACCACCCTGCCGCCATATGCAATTTCAACTAAAATAATAGACCACACCGTGTAATTTTAGCTTCTAAGATAACCCACGTTTATGTTCTGCTGAAATAAATCAGCCCTGTTTTTTAAGTTGCTGTCACTCTCTCCTTTAAAATTTTCTTATTTGTTCTCCTTTGCTTTCTGTCTCTCTGGGTCCCTGCTTTTCTGATACCCTGAACCTTGTTCTTAATTTGCCAGTTGGGAATTTTAGCCACTGGAGTCAGGCATGGGCTTTTTAGAAGGAAGGAAGAGTTAAAAGAGAGCAGAGTGAGGAGTCTCCAAAGACGACAAGGGGTCTCTGGAATATTACCATCATCTTCCTCATTTTTAAAATAACAATGACAATAATGGGAAGAATCACCCATGCATGGGCCCTGTACTTCACCCATGCCTGGTCCAGAACTCTTTGACGAAGTACTCTTATCCTTGTTTCGTAGGTAAGAACATCTAAGGCTCGGAGAGGTCGCACTGCCCACTCCGTGTCCAAATTTCTTCTTCTAATAAAGACACCAGTCATGGAAGGAGAAGCCATCTTACTTAGGTGTGACCTCACCTTCACTGGACCACATTTATAGGGACCCTATTTCCAAATGAGGGCACATTCGCAGGTGCTGGGGGCTAAGACTCCAACACATCTCTTTTTAGAGACACAATTCAACCCATGACAAGGCGAAGTAGGAGCTTAGCAGTCACCCTGAGCCATGAGAAGCAACTGAGCCACTCAGGTGGACTGGCCACCGCTGCCGGGGCCGTGGGAGGCACTGCTGTGTAGAAATTCCGGGGGCTTAGAGGGTGGGGGTGATTTTAAATAGTTCTGGGGGCAGATGGAGGTGTGGGAGAGAGACCGGCATCCCAGCCACGGGCTCCCTGTCCATACCTCCTTGGACGAGAACCTGCTTCCCAGGGGTGTGGCTGGCTGACAGCCTCCAGTTTGTGTTTGGATCCTACAGGGAGTCCATGCTGACGCTGTGTCCTCCGGCCTGTGCTCAGCCAGTCGTTAAGTAGGGCCGGGCACCAATGCCAGCCCATCCCAGCACAGGATCCTCCCAATAGGCCACACGTGCTTGGAAGTTCTTCCCCGGCCTGGCTGAGCCTCCCGCAGGGCGACAGGGCAGGCTGAGGGTCTCCCTACCCACCACTCCTTCCTCGTCTCCTCTGCTCTCCTGTCCACTCCCTTCCTCCTCTCTCCTCTTCCAGGTGTCACACCTGCGTCAGGTCCCCGTCTGCTGCTGCCCCCTTCCCGTCCTCCTTCAGGGACATTTAACCCAACACGTCTCCACATCTCAGTCCACCTTGACGCCCATTTCTCAGCGAGCCCACATGGGCACAAGCACACCTGCATGTGCAGCTCTCCTGGAACCCCCAAACTGGAGGCTCCGTGCTCCCCAGATCCACACGGATATTTCCATCAGATTTGGAGGATGTGTCAAAGGTGTCACGGAGGTGAGCTAGCTGACAGGATTCTCTCCAGCCACTCCCTCCACAGCTCCTACCTGCTCTAGAGTCTGCAGAAGTCACAGAGTCCCTTCCTGGTCTCTGCATGGAGTACTTCCTTCCTTCCTTCCTTCCTCCCTTTCTTGTTTTAATGTTTATTTGTTTTTGAGAGACAGAGAGAGAGAGAGAGACAGAGAGACAGAGAGAGAGACAGAGCACAAGTGAGGGAGGGGCAGAGAGAAAGAGACAAAGAATCCAAAGCAGATTCCAGGCTCCAAGCTGTCAGCACAGAGCCCGACGCAGGGCTCGAACCCATGAACTATGAGATCGTGATCTGAGCCGAGCTCAGATGCTCAACCGACTGAGCCCCCCAGGCGCCCTGAGCACTGCTTTCCTGATAAAAGAGGAGGACAAATTAAAGCCAGCTCTTCCCTCTCTTCCCCCGGGGTTTTTCTGCCGGAAACAGGGACAGAACGCCCAGATCTTGGCAGCCGCTGAGAACGCGCATAACCATCACCAAGGAAAGACTCAGAGAAGCTGGAGAAGCCAGCCTGGCATTGTCAGGCCGCTAAATGAACCCCTGCAGCTCCTCACCGCGGCACTTGCTGCACCCTCAGAACAAGGGACCCAAACCATGACATGTCACTGGCGGGTGAAAACCCACCCAAATGAAGAAGACGATTGTATTGAAATACGCGCCCTTTGGACTGGGGACAGGCCGGATTTCATGGGCAGATCGCCGTGCGCTTGGCATGCGGCCGAGAGCGGACCTGGGCTGGGGACACCTGGCCCCGCCATTCTCTGCTGGCGGAGGAGACGAGGCGGGGGGTTTGGGCTTGGTTGTCGCTTCCCTACTTCATCTGATGAGCAGGGAGCCCGGAGAAGGCAGCGGGTGTGACGGCGGGATTGGGTAGGAGAGGCGCCTGCGTCCAGGGGTGCATGCTGGGACCCCGGGGGGAGTGGTCCGGGGAACCCCCTAGGGAAGACACAAAGGCAGACTCGCTCGGGTGTCCTGAAGGAGTTAACCTCTTAATATTACCAAAGGATTTCGGGTCCACTTCCCACATCTTCCCACATTCCCCCCAAGGCCCGCATCTCCACCAGCTGAAAATGAATCACCCCCACACTCCGAGTGCAATACGGTGTCATGTGCTTTACTTAACACCAGCGCGAGTACCACTCACGCACCAAAAAAGCCCAAGTAATTATATGTCTGTTTCCTCCGCTGCGATTATTTGCATGTAAAACCAAGGCACCTGCCACGTTAATTGTGCCCTTTTTATAAACATCTCCTCCAGCCGACCGACCAAAGATGCACTTTGGGGATGGGGTGTGTGCTGGAAGGGAAGGATTCGCCTTCCATCTGATCTTCAGATTTTCCTGGAGGTCAGTGAGGCGTTCATTCAAATGCTAAGCCCTCACCCCGACGGTCTGGGAAGACAATTCATCGAACTTAAAAAAAAAAAAAAAGAAAGAAAGAAAAAAAAAGCGAGAAAATAAAGAATCCTCGGAGTAGGAGACTTGAGAAGGGAATCAACCCAACCTCCCTGCCTGACGTTCAGAGTCCTAACATCACGAGGAGGATGAGGTTTCCAGAAGAAAAATAGAAAGAAAAAAAAAGACGTGTGCGCATACGGCTGTATCATATAGGCGTCGGGAAATACTCCTTGACAGCAATTTCTCCCCCCTATTTATACACCGAAGCAAGAGATACGGTGAAGGACACACATTCTTAAGCATCCGACTCTTGATTTAGATGCAGGTCATGATCTCAAGGTTCGTGAGATCGAGCCCCACATTGGGCTCTGTACTGACAGTGAGGAGCCTGCCTGGGATTCTCTTTCTCCCTCTCTCTCTGCCCCTCCTCCACTCATGGTCTCTCTCTCTCCCTTTCTTCCTTCCCCACTGTTGGCCCCTACCCCCTTCTCCAGATAAATCAACACACGCTTAAAAAGAAGGCAGAAACATCAGGAAGCACGTCGCTTGGGCGTTCATGGCAGGAGCCCTGGAGTCGAGTCTGGGGTGCAGCAGTGAGGGTCCTTTTTAACGTTTCCTCTCATGGAGCTCAGTCACCAGAGAGCATCGGGCTCACCCCCATGCTGCTGGGGAAGCTTCTGGAAGAAGACGGGGCCTGATCACTTGAGACAGGCGTGTATGCGTACATCTATGCGCATTACGGTTTGGGCACACACAGACACACCGTTGTTTTCGAATGATGGGAGCCAGACACTATGCTGAGAATCTTCTTAGCAACCTTTGTAACATTTTAATGAGCTTGGTGGGGGCACCTTATCAACCACAGTGACAGTAATCCTCATCATTGGTGTTTATCGATATTCAGAGAGGTTAAGTGTCTCACCTGAGGTTATGCAGCCGAGTTAGGAGTTTGAACTCAGATCCACCTGACCCTTTATTTGTTGATGCCCTAACGGCCTCCATGCTGAGTCTGGGCCCTTCAAGTGCTTTCCGTACAGGATCGCTGACGCTTCTGAGGCTGCCGAGTAGGTGTTATCGAGGCCCATTTTAAGGACAAAGAAGCACTTTCCTGAAGTCATGTGATCAGAAGAGAGCGCCAGGATCCAAACCCACGTGGTGTGACTCCCAACTCCACCACTGCTATTATTATTCGTATGATTTCACGTCTCTATCCGGCTCTGGCCCAACAAAAGCCGGCTCCACACTCCCCTTGAGGGTCAGGTCCCTCCAGCGCAAAGCATCCCTGGTACTGAGCTGAAATTGGCTTCCTTGTGACTTCTCCCAATTGCTTCCAGTCCACAGCCCAGCACTTAGTACTTAATTACATCGTGTCTTCTATTATGTACTAATCGTCTCTCCTGGTGCCTCCCTTCTCCTCAGCTCGCCTGCCAAGTCCCCCAGGGCACAGACCGAGTCTCGGAGGCCCTGCACCTAGCCGAGTAAGGGCTTATTAAATAAATACTTGTTGATGGAAAGTCCCACCGGAATTCTCCCCTGGGGCCTCATCCCAGGTGTGTGGGAGACAGTGCAGCAAGGTCACAAGGGATTTGCAATTTAAATATGCATAGAGTTTGTGGGTAATTTGCATACTCCCTCGACAGACTGTGTGCGCAGTCAACACTTGGTAATTCTGCATGTGAAATAATTCTGCTCCTCCGGAAGGCCGTCCTTTCTTCAGAGCTCTCTTCTGAGTTTTCTGCAACATGGTGTCCCTAATCAAGTCAGGCCTGGGGAGTTTGCACCCTGCATGTAAAGTGAAGACAGCCTAGGTGGCAGCAAAAAGGGCCGGGGTAGAGTTGTATGGTTGGAATCTCGTTCGCCCTTTCAAGGGCAAGTGTCGCTGGTGTTCGCCGGTGCCCTCAGACACACCCACTCGCTCCTACGTTACTCTGTAACTGCGGTGCCCTTACCCTGTGTATCCTGGTTTGAAATTAGCATTCTTTCTGTTTCAAGGAAAGAGCTTCAAGGGCCCAACAGAAGAAGACAAAGTCTCAAGACGGCGCCAAATTGGTCTGACACAGGTCACATGACCATTCCTAAACCAGTTACCATGGGTGAAGAAAAACTGGCTAGATGCTGGGTCAGCTCCCCAAAGTCATGTGGTCCGAGAGTGGGGGAGAGGCAGTTTCCCAAAGACCGTGGGCTTTCATTAGAGAACACACAGACATGCCCACAGACACCCACCTCTACGGCAGGTATAGTACAGCTCTGTCTTTCTGGCTGGTCTGGGGGCTCCTCCCGACACTGACCCTGTAAAGGGTTAGGAGAAAGAAAGCTTCCAGGCACAGAGAGCCCTTCCTCTCCACCTGTGTATGAGTGACAGGTATGGGGATGATAATGGACAGACAGACGCGGTGCCTGCCTGCCGTGGGGCGTACAGTCTTGCTGGCGAGGAGTACACAGAACCGACTTTAATAGCGAGTGACTGTGATACGCTGGGCGCGAACAGAGATTCCTGTTTGCAGCCTAGACCGCTGAGATGCCAGAGGGCCAAGGACAGCAAGGTCACAGACCCTCCTCGCGCGGCGCTTTCTTGCACCTTCGCAGCCGCCTCCAGGACAGGAGATGCGACATGGTGACGTCACCCCTTTGTAGGTAAGGAAGGGAGAATCTGAAAGGGAGGCAACACCACGCACCCTCACACTGAGGACCCCACTTCCATCGATCTCCCCAACAGCCCTGAGAAGTGTGGTCCCATTTTAGAGAAGAGGAAACCGGGTCTCGGGTGGAGAAACCGGCCGGGCACCAGGCGGCCCAGCAGAGATGCCCGGGTACATGGCCTTAGTGTCGCACAAGCCTGAGGCTCGGTCAGGACTCGCTGCCCAGCTCGTGGCTCCAAGTCCGGGGCTTGCTTCTCGACCCTGCTGGTGCCCCCTGCCCTCGAGCCGTGCCCCTCATCGGGAGGTCACCCTGAGAGGTCATTAGGGAGAGACTCTTGGAGCCGAGCCCATCGCGCCCAGCAGCCTCGCCCTGAGTCCAGGTGTCCTTCCTGCCTTCCCTGCCAGGGCCGTGAAGGCTTGCCCCAGAAATGCCAACCTCCTTTTCCCCGGGAGGTATTTCTGTCCCCTGCATCACTCACTGCTAACCCCGTCCCAGAAGCTGGCTGGTGACAGCAGCCGGGGTGTGCAGCCAGGGCTCCGCTGGTGCGTGTGGCAGCCGGGATCTGGCCTATTTTGCACGTGTGACGGGCAAGGGCCTGCGTGCTGGTCTGCGGTGCATTGTGAGGGGACGGGAGGGGTCAAGAGTGACACCAATGGTTTTTTTTTTTGTTTTGTTTTTTGTTTTGGTCTAGACAACTGGAAACTGCTCAGATGAGGAGACATTGGCCGAAGCAAATTTCTTCTGGGGTCAAGAGTTCGCTTTTATGCTTGGTAAGTTAAAGGTGCTTGGTGGGCACCCAGGAGGAGGCATTTCGAGGCAAACGGACCTGGAAAAAGGATGGGGTGGTAGAGCCAGGTTGCCCTGGAGCATTCCAGCATCAGTGGACAACAGGCAGCAGCAAAGACTGCGGAGGCCTGGCGACGGTAACCCAGGAAGGGGCCATGGAGCCCAGGTCGGAAGGTGTTTCCAGAAGGGAGCAATTCACTGCATCGAATGCTTATTTCTAAGTTGGGTTCCATGGGACCGGGGATTTTGGCACGTCATGAGCCACTATGACCTTGGCGGATGTGGCGTCCTGGGGACCTGAGGACGAGAGCAGGAGAGGATGAGAAGATCACAAGCAGAGACCATTCTTGGGACGTGTTTGCAATAAGGAGCAGGGCGACGGGACGGTGGCCAGACAGGCCGGGGATGACCTTTCTCCAGAGGGGACACGGACATCTGTGCTCTGATGGGAATGACAGAGCCGAGGGGGACACCTAACGTAGGATGCAAGGGGGACAGATGGCGCAGCTGCAAGAACAGTGGCCCCGAGCAGGCTGGAGGGATGCGTCCCGTGGACAAGCGGGTGCTTGGCCTTTGCGTCCAAACCCGGGCTCCCTCTGCCCTGCCAGGCGGCCTCTCCCGGCCACGATGCGTTCTCGACTTCTCTCCCCGCAACCGCTCCAGACTTCCTGCCGGGCGCTCAGGCTGGAGGGAACAAAGCCTAGGACGGAACGCTTGCTATTTCTGCCAGCGACAACCATGAATTACAGGGGAGAGAGAAACCGGAGGTGACGAGAGACTTTGTCTGAGCTACTGAATTTAGGTGTGTGTGCTGTGCGGGCCTGTGGGATCACCTTGCCGGGGACGCTCTCGAGACGGGAGGCACTTTCAGAAGGAGCCTGGGGCACAAGGAACAAACAGGACTAAAATATAGGCGGCGACGTCATCTGAGATGTTTATGAATGATGTGGCTCTTCGCATCATCGCTCCGGCTTAAGGGCTGGTATTTAATAGGTTCCTTTCAAGGTTATTCTAGCAGTGGGGGTAAACTGAGGCCCGAGGGAGGCCCCGGATGCAGAGAAGAGAGGCCCCTTGTCCTCGGGGAGATTTAAGTCGAGTGCGGTAGCCCAAGCGAGTGTTTAGAGAGTCATAGATGCACGGGGTTGGGTAGCCCAGGTGAGGTGGACGGAGGCAAGGCCTAGGCAGAGGGTCTAGGAAGGCTGGATCCTATGCTGGGAGGCATAAGGACAAGTGTGCCCCTGACACAGGGAACAGCATGTGCAAAACCTTTGTGGTGTTAAGTACCAGGGCCCGTTCAGGAAACACCAAGGATGCCTAGAGCGGGAGCCTTATCCTGTGCACCACGAGGATCCGCTGTGAGATCTTAATTGGGGAACCATCGGGGCAGGCGGCATGTTTAGAATTCAGAGCAGAGAAGAAGGGTAAAAGCAGTGGTCAGGCTCCAAGCCATTCCTCCTGAATGGACAGGCTAGCAGTTTCCTACAGCACAGCTGAGCTCTAGAACCATCCAGGGCATAGAGGGAGAAAAAGGGAGGAAGGGTTTTCTGTTTCATGACCCTGTACTGAGCCAAGGTCTTGTGCACAACTAGGAAACAACTGTTCTTCAAACTAAGATCTAAAGGCAAAAGCCAGGGGCGCCTGGGGGCTCAGTCAGTTAAGCGTCCGGCTTCGGCTCAGGTCATGATCTCACGGTTCGTGGGTTCGAGCCCCGCATTGAGCTCTGTGCTGACAGCTCAGAGCCTGGAGCCTGCTTCAGATTCTGCGTCTCCCTCTCCCTCTGACCCTCCCCTGCTCATGCTGTATCTCTCTTTCTCTCTCAAGAAAAAAAGAAACAACTTAAAAAATCATTAAAAAAAACAAATAAAGGCAAAAGCCAGGTTTTCTAAGTACAGGTCTCTGATTCCAGGGACATCCATTAAGCATGTGCTTTGGGCACAGCAAATACCGACAGAGGGCGGGTCTGGCCATCCCTGGGAGAGCAGGCAGGTAGGGGGGCATTAAGTAAGAGAATCACAGAGTGAGAACACTGCGCCCTTTTCAGGGGTCATGCAGACTTTTCCATTGTTTCCATGAGAAACGTTCATTTTGCTGCTAACGGATCTTTAGCACCTCTTCTTTTTTTTTTTTTTTATCACCGCCTGTCATACAAATACATGGCGTCACACAGAGTGGGAGTCCGTTAATATGAGACGTCCAGAAAAGTCAAAGCTGAGGAAGTAGATCAGTGATGGCCTGGGGCTGGGGGGTGGCCAAGGGGAGGCACCGAAACGACCAGGATGTTTCGTCCTGGGTGATGGAGAGGGTTCCCAAGGTGGGCTGTGGTGACGGTCGCACGGCTCCGTAGGTGCACTCAAAATCATGGCGCCCTCCAAGCAAGGTATGTAAATCATGGCTCAACAAAACCACTCCAGAACTGGGAGAGCATGTGGGTGGGGGGCCTGGTGTGCTGGAGACAGGGGGCCATGACAGGAGGCTGGTTTTCGAACCGAGCCCCTCACTGCTGCCCACGGTGAAGAAGAACGTACGAGACTGGGGCCAATCGGAGAGGACTCAGTGCCACTCTGAATTGCCCTGATCGTGTTCACTCAGACACACAGAAATTGCTAGAAATGAACAAAGCTCCCCCCAGAGCCAAGGCGGGTTCATCCTGCCCAGTGCCCCTGGATGGTGTAAACCATTGCACGGGGCCATTTAAAGTCTGGGTCTCATGGTTTATTTATGAAGGTGACTCATGCCTTATTTATGATAAAAAGAAGGTCAACGTGTAAACATCTCTGAATAAAACTTCTACGGGCCCAGGGCACAGGAGCATATGGGAGGGTTTATTTGCATGTGGATTTGTCACTTGGGCAGTATCAGGACGGTGACGCAAACAGACCCTGACCCATCTATAGACTGAGGAGTGTCTGACTTGGACATTAGTCAATGATTTCTTTGGAGGACAAGATTCCTACGCTAAAAATTCCCCAAGAACCACTGGGCTAGAAGATGCGACACGGGCACCACGATCGGAGTTTGGTCTGGGTTTTCTGTACTTTCTGCAAATTGTAGTAATTACCATTTGTGATTTCCTTTATGGATAAGCAAACGAGGACCCTGAAATGCAGACAGCTGAGCGATGACGGGGTAGGCCAGCCTCCCTCATGGAAATTCCATCTGCGTGAGGCCAGCCCCTGGTGCAGATGGAGGGAGGGAATTCTGGGGGAGCGCGTCCCAGCTGTGGGTCCAGCCACGTCTGCCTGCGGGGCCAGGTCATTTCCTGCTGCTTGTCATGACTCAAGCATGGCCTCTTAACGGGCTAAAACCACAGGAATCCTTTTGAAACAAATAAATGAAGCCAGGCTGCTGCTCAGGTCTCTCCAGGGACTTCCCCTTGTTAAGACTAAAACCCAGGGCCCCCAGGGTGCGTGGTTTTAGTCTTGATCGGGTCAGGTCATGATCTCACAGCTCAAAGCCTCGTGAGTTCGAGCCCCGAGTTGGGCGCCGTGCTGACAGCAGAGAGCCTGCTTGTGATTCTCTCTCCCCTTCTCCCTCTTTCTCTCTGCCCCTCCCCCACTCGCTCTATATCTCTCAAATAAATAAAATTTTTTAAAAAGGCTAAAATCCAGGGAAT
This sequence comes from Helogale parvula, assembly GCA_004023845.1. NCBI lineage: Eukaryota > Metazoa > Chordata > Mammalia > Carnivora > Herpestidae > Helogale > Helogale parvula. Next base: position 30,359 of record PJEM01001991.1, read on the forward strand.
AAAAACCACACAGTGGGGTTCTATAGGATCTCAACTTGTGTTGACCACAGGGGTAACTGAGCACATACGATTTGGCCCGTCAAAACTCAGATACTGTGTATCTGAAGTATTTGCGGTGAATATGAAAAAAAAAGGTGAAACAGCTCATTGATACTTTTAAACGTGGTTACTGTGGACATAAAAATATTTTGACTATATTGGCTAAAATGAAATATATGAAGATTAATTTCACCTTTCAAAAAAATGGCCCGACTGGAAAATTTAAAATGACGCTGAGGAGCATGTCATGATCCTATGGGGCAGTGCTGATCCGGCCTCTGCTTCTTTCCTAATGGTTACTCTGGCCTCTCGTTTTACCTTGAACGAGGCCGATGCACCTGCTTCTCTCTAAACCTGGAGGACGCTCCATTTAGACTGGGAAACACATGGCTCTGTCCTTGGTCACGTCCTGGTCACGATTCACATGTGGCCTTACGAGAGGAGGCTTCCCTGACTCTACTTTCTAGAGAAGGAAGCTGATTCCACTCAGTTAAATTTTTTTTGTCGTTTGTCTTATCATTTATCTTCCTAGTACGTATCCCTGATGTTAGGCTGTATGACTATTTCTCTGTTTCTCCTGCTAGAACATAAATTTTAAAGGGAAGGGGCTTTGTTTTATTCACCACCGGACCTTCCGGGGCCTGGCACAGATAGGTGAGCTGCCTGCTCAGGCAGAGCTCTGTCTCGGAGGGGGCAGAATAAGCCGATTTCTTCACTGCACTAGGTAAGTGTTACAGCAAGAGGGCTAGCTTACGGGGGTGCGTAGGGGAGGGTGATCTTTATGTTTGTCTAGCTTCCTTCCATTCACCGTCTTAGTAACAGGACCCCGATGTTCCCCGGTGTCCATGCCTTCCCAATAGCCAAGGGACTCAAGGAAAGGGGATCCCATCCTCACACGGGCCTGATTCTCTTCGCCCATGACTGGTTCACGAGTGAACCAGCTCTGGTCAGTGAGGATAGAAGGGCTTACTGAGGGGATTCTGGGAAAAGTGGTGGCCATGTCTCTTTTGCTTCTTTTATTTGTAAAAATTATTTATTTCTTTTTTAAAAATTTTTTAAATGTTTTTTATTTATTTTTGAGAGACAGAGAGAGAGACAGCACGAGCAGGAAGGGTCAGAGAGAGTAGGAGATACAGATTCTGAAGCAGGCTCCAGGCTCTGAGTGGTTATCACAGAGCCTGACGCGGGGCTTGAACCTACGAACCGTGAGATCATGACCTGAGCCGAAGCCAGACACTTAACTGACTGAGCCACCCAGGCGCCCCAAAATTATTTATTTCTGAGAGAGAGTTAGAGAGAGCACACAAGCAGGGGAAGGGCAGAGAGAGAGGGGGCCAGAGGATCAGAAGCAGGTTCCACACTGACAGCAGAGAGCCCAATAGGGGGCTCGAACTCATGAGCTAAGAGATTATGATCTGAACTGAAGTCAGGTGCCCTTCTCTTTTGCTTCTAAGCATCGTCATGTCTGGATGTGATGCCTGGAGCTGCCGCAACTAACCTGTGGCAGGCTGAGGGTGAAGCCAGCCCTGAAGGCCGGTTGAGTGGAGGGAGAAGATTCTAGGTCTCTGAGAATGGCACTGAGCCGATGAACTGGCCCACCGGGAGGCCTGTGTGACTTTTGGATTCTCCCTGAGAGACAACAAGTGTCTAAATTCTTTAGCAATTTTGAGTGGAGATCTTGGGAATGTGCAGCTAAAAGGTGCCTGGACCTGATAGGTGACCTAGTTTTAGGGGGTGCTGCGGAAGGCCTGCCTCCCATCGTGTTCTCCAAGGGGCAGATTCTACACTGGAGATTTTCAGGCAGGAAATTTATCAGGGAATGCCCTTGGGATCAGCACCTGTCCAGGGGGAGGGAAATGGAATCCGTCAAAGGAGGAGAACTATCATGCAGTCATGACAAGGTCTCAGCTGATCTCACAGAATGTTCTGGAGCCGGGATGGCCTCAAGAGACAAGGGATTGGGTCCTGGTACAGCCATGGAAACAATCAGTGGATGTGGTCTGGTCCCACAAAGGTGGAGTGACTTTGGGTGGGGCAGCTCTCTAGTTGAAGGCATTTCCTGGGGACAGCACACGTGGAGTTGTCAGCCACGGACTTCCTGGCTGGATGCGAGTCCAGGTTGCTTACCACAGCAGTGAGGACAGCCCCCTGGAAGAAGCGATACCTAAGCTGGGATCCATGAGTGCCTGGGTGGCTCAGTTAGTTAAGCGTCCGACTTTGGTTCAGGTCACGACACCATGGTTCGTGAATTCAAGGCCCGCAATGGGCTTTGTGCTGACAGCTCAGAACCTGGAGCCTGCTTTGGATTCTATGTCTCCCCCTCTCTATACTGCTTGCCTGCTTACTCACTCTCTCTCTCTCTCTCTCTCTCTCTCAAATAAACCTTTAAAAAAAAAAAAAGCTAGCCTAGATGTCCATCACCTGATGAGTGGATCAAGAAGATGTGGTATATATACACAATGGAGTACTACATGGCAATGAGAAAGAATGAAATCTGGCCATTTGTAGCAAAGTGGGTGGACCTCAAGGGTGTCATGCTAAGTGAAATAAGTCAGGTGGAGAAGGACAGATACCATATGTTTGCACTCATAGGTCTAACAGGAGAAACCTGACAGAGGGCCATAGGGCGGGTAAGGGGGATAGAGAGCTGGGGAGAGAGAGGGATGCAAATCATGAGAGATTATTGAATACTGAAAATGAACCAAGGGTTGAAGGGGGAGGGAGAAAGGGGGTGATGGTCATGGAGAAGGGCACTTGTGGGGAGAAGCACTGGGTGTTATATGGAAACCAATTTGACAATATACTACTATAAAAAAAAAAAAGCTAGGATCCAAAGAGATGAGTAAGAGTGATCCCAGTCGAGGGTTAGGAAAATGGGGACCATCCAAAGAAAAGTAATAGTATTCGAAGATCCTGTAGATAACACAGATCATGGTGGCTTCCTTGGAATGGAGAGGGGACCCTTTCCTCCCCACCCTGTCAGCTTTGGTTGGGTTTTCTGTGACTTGAGCCCTATGAGTCCCCATGGGTACATGCAGGTTCTAGAGGGCAGAGCCAAGAGTTGAAATCTGTTCTCAACTCTCAAGTCCATGAACTTCTTCGACATGTCATATTGTATTGTCTCTCCAGTTAAACATGTTTCAAGTCAGTCTCTCCAGTTAAACATGTTTCAAGTCACTGAGTCACTTGAAGTGTCTCTAGGCAAGATCTTTGCGTGGCCACACTTTGAAAACAAGGTAATACGGCTCATTGCCAATGTACTGAATCCTACATTTTTTGGTTCCACATGTTTGCAGAGCAGCTTTTATTCCATCTCTTCTAAATTTAATTTCTGTTTGTGATCCCTCTTTGTCCCACCCCTGTGTGGGGGGATTCGTAGGAAGGCAGGGCCATGGAAAAGGCTAGAAGGTCAGGTACTCAATCACAGCCAGAGTTCCATAAACTAATCCCAAGGATGGACCGAGATTATTTCATTCACAGTAAATCAGTCACTTGCAGGCAGGGCTTTCTATCACCTCTGAGGGCCAAATGTGTTTTTGGACCGAGTTCATCAATGAAAAGTAGCATCTAGAGACCAATCCAGATAATGCTGAGGGACGCCAGCATCCTGGCTCCCAGCGCCCTGTCTCTGCAGAGACTGTGTCACGAAGAGCCACAGCATTTCCCGTAGGCTCATGAGCTGAGTCCCTTCCCTCGAAGCAGCCAAACTCCAAGTTCAAAGGCAATCAGGTTATAACCAGAGAAAGATGCTTATCTCTTTGATGTGAAACATGACCAGATAGCCCGCCACCTCTAGACTTTGGTACACGCCGCTCCTTCTAGAATGCCAGTCTGCTTAGAAAACTCCTAGCCGTCCTTTAAGACCCAGCTCATGAAACAATTCTGATTGCTCCCAAGAGAAAGTCCACTGTCCCCTCCTTGGAGCCTCCTCACTGATTTGCATGGACTCTTTCCAGAGCATGTTTCTTGGTTCGCGAGACAATGTATTCTACTCCTTAGTCTGATAACCTGATTCCCCTCTAGACTATAAACTCGTTTAGGGGAGGGACGGGGGCCATTTGTCTCTACAATCTCAAGGATGCTAGATCCATGAAATGCCCTCAGAGAGAGTTCAAGGAATAAATAAATGACCTGCATGAGTACGTGAGACAGGAAGCAGGTGTGACAGTGAGCGTGTGTTGCCTGGATGGTGGGTGAGCGAGACCACGCGGGAGTGGTTGTGTGTGTAAATGAAGGCTCGTGCGGACGAAGTGGGTGGAGGATGAGTCAGGGATGGGGGAAAGTCTCGGAGTGAGCAGCAGACTAGGGAAGTCAGTCTTTATTTCTGACCTTTTCATGGTCTGATTCCTTTGCCACCAGACCCAGGCCCTTCCTGTAACCACCAGTCGCTGCGTTGTTTAGCGTAACTAAGGCAAAACTGGTTATCCTCTCTAAGGACTGGGAGAGTCTGTTTCCGACGCTGAACCAGTGGGCGTGCAGGCATGCCAAAGCAGGAGGTACTGTGGCTGGGGAAAAGCAGCCGCCTCGAGGGTGTCGAGATGATAAAAATTCTGGAAATGGCTCCCAAGTCCCTCAATGTAAAGCTAGGTGCATCATTACTCCTGAACCCATAAGTTTTTTTGTGGGTTTCTGGAGGGAGGTCTTTGGCAATGGATACACTCTACGGGTCTTCTCCTAAAGCACATGTAATCGTACCTAAATACACACACACACACACACACACACACACACACACACACACACACACACGCATGCGTAGTCAGGTACGCAGTTTTAGTTAATGGTGCCCCTACATGACACACAGTCCCTAACTTGCAGAGTGCGCATGTCTGTTTCAGCTTCCTACGGGTTCTGAGGATGTATCGCAGAGCCTAACCCATACTGTAGGGCAACGCACATTTCTACTGAACTGGACTGAACTGACCTGACCTGACTGGAGAGGCAGGGCATGGACAGCTGGCTTTCCCAGCCTCAGGAATCCCCCCACTATGCACCGTGTGGCCCCAGGAACTGGCTCTCTACGGACAAAATAATCTTTTCAGACACTTCCCATCTTCAGCCCTCGCCAGGACATGCGAGTCTTTCCTTCCAAGAACCTTGTAGGGGAAAATACAAGAGTGTAAAATATGATTCACATCTGGATGAGCAAACAGAGCTCCGTGTTGGAACAACCTAATTAATGGTGATGCCAAGCCCTTGGCCTTGCTCCCTCCGTGCCATATACTATGCAAATAACACCCGGGCCTCTACTCCGCGCAGGACTCACTAAGCCCCAATCCAGCCAGGGCGGCCCAGATCAGAGAAAAAATTAACTGCTGAGGTGGGACGGAATTAGAATCCAATTTACCCTGAACCTGGCCCTTAGTGAAGAGTGTTTAATTTCATTAATACAGTTTAGAGAGTCTTTCTGTTCAGAAGGATTTAGATGAGGGCAAGATGAATGACTGCCGAGTCACTCGGGAGGCAGAGTGGCGAAGATCGAAAATGACAGCAATCCGCAGCCTGGCCAGGGTGTGGGAGACCGGCATTTCACGTGCCGCTGGAGGGAGGGTGCACTCGGGAGAGAGTCTGGAGCGCTGTCTGTCTTTTAAAATGGAGAAAAGGAGAGCATATATTCTTTGACGTAGGTGTTCCAGGATTAGATGTTTTTCTACCAATGTCCTCATCCCTGTACAGAGTGAAGATGTGCTTATAATAGCACAGATTGGACACAACCTGAGTGTCCTGCGAGAGGGGCCCGGCGACAGAGCCCATCCTCACAATGGCAGACGCAGTGGCATCTGGGAAGAGGAAATCGCCTCTGTGCCGTGAAGAGTAATATCCGTCACGTATTTTTTTTCCGTGGGCAAAACACAAGGGGCTGCACAGTGCTTCAAGGATACTGTGAGTCATGAAAACAGGGATTTGTGTAGATTCGAAGGGTCTTGGGAAGGCTAAACACACACACACTTTTTGTATGATTATTTCCAGAGAACTGGGGGAGGGGTCAGAATTAATTATTAATTAGGATTAATGGAATTGATATCCCATTTTCATTGGATCAGCTCTGTCCTATTCGATTTTTGCTGGGTGCATGTACTGGTGTTATCAGTTGAAACCCTGGAGTTCTGGGGGCCGCCTGGGTGGGTGGCTCAGTTGGTGGAGGGTCTGACTTCGGCTCAGGTCATGATCTCGCAGTTCGTGAACTCAAGCCCCACATCCGGCGCCCTGCTGTGGCCCTGTCCATGCAGAGGCCGCTTCAGATCCTCTGTCCCCATCTCTGTCCCCCTCCCTGGTTGTTCTGAACATGGAATTCATTTTAAAAACAAGCTCTGATGTCTTTTATTCCTTTGTTCCTTCATTCCCTTCAGCTCTTACTCGCTGGGAGCTGAGATCTGATCATCCAGCCTTGTCAAAAAACATGGCCCCAAATTCATCCACAGAGAGAACTCCGTAGAATGACATGCCTTTTATAGTGCTCCCTGGGCAGAACTGGATGCTGGGCCTGGTGTCTCCCCAGTTTTGTTTTGGGGAGAATGAAGGAGGAGGAAGGTGGTGAAGTTCTCTGAGCATCTGCTGGCACCAGGCACTCCGCTTACCAACTCCGCCGCCCCGCGCTTGTCACCACCAGACACTGAGCACCCAAGGCGGGCTTCTGTCTGAGAGCAGTCGGAGACCTGGACTTACAAAGAAATGAATCAGATGCCCGGGCCCTCTGGGGAGACAGGACAAGTGGCCTGCAGGAGGACAGGTCCTGGCTGAGCCCGAGGCTCAGAGTTCCAATTGAGTTGCTCACGGGCAGACTGTGACAGGTGGCTTTTATGGTGATGCCTCTGGGGAGGACTGTGCAGGCATCACCCTGGGGAGGACTGTGCAGGCATCACCCAAGGACCGTGCCCAGGTTCTTCTGACTGAGGAAACGACAGGCAGTGTGTCCGAGGAGGTCTGTTTAATATTTTAATAGCATGCATTTTAATTTAATTTTACTTTGTGTTTTCAGTTTTTAAAAATCTAAATCCAAGTGAATTAACATATAGTGTAATAATGATTCCTGGAGTAGAATATAGTGACCCATCACTTACATACAACGCCCAGTGCTCAGCCCAACGAGCGGCCGCCTCAATGCCCTTCCCCCATTCAGCCCCCCCCCCCCGCCTGCCAGCAACCCTCAGTCTATTCTCTATATTTAAGAGTCTCTTATGGTTTGTCTCCCTCTCTGTTTATATCTTACTTTTGCTTCCCTTCCCTTATGCTCACTTGTTTCGTTTCTTAAATTCTACATATGAGTGAAATCACATATTTGTCTTTCTCTGACAGACTTATTTCACTTGGCATAATACACTCTAGCTCCATCCACATTATTGCAAATGGCAAGATTTCATTCTTTTCGATCATCGAGTCATCCTCCATTAGGTAATATACACACACACACACACAAATACCACATCTTCTTTATCCAGTCATCAGTCAATGGACATTTGGGCTCTTTCCACTCCTTGGCGATTGTCGATAGTGCTAACGGCATGTATTTTAAGCATATATCCTACCACACATGAGTCAGTTTCTCCCCACTCTTATCATAACGCTTGGAAACCTGAGGGTTTTATCTACTTCCTGGAACCGCTGCCTCTGTGGGAAAAAAAAAAATCTTGCTTTTTCCAACACATATTTACTCGGCACCTTTATTGAGAATGTTGTTCGAGAAATCACAACAGACCCTTTCTCTCCTGAAGGAATACTTTATCCCCCTCTGGTCTTGTGCTCGCTCAGTGTGACTATGTTTGTTGCTTGAGGACACAGGCCATCATGGAAGATGCTGAGGTTCTCTCTTCGCATCAGCAGCTAGGAAGCTCAGAGCCCAGCTCTGTTGTCTGTTTCTACCAGTTTCCGTGTTGTCTATGTAGATGACTCTTCTCTCCATCTTTCCTACTACTTTGCATGCCCTTTTCCTTAAACTTATTTTCTCTTGTGTTAAATGCACCCTATGAAGATCTTTTGGGACAAGGCAGGTGCATTAGCTTCCTAGGGCCTGCTCTAGCAAATACCACTAACTGGGTGGCTTTGAACAATACACATTTATTCTCTGCCTGGAGGCCAGGAGTCCAACATCATGACGTTGGCAGGGATGGTTCATTCTGGAGATTCTGAGGGAGAGTCTGTTCCGTGCTTCTCTCCTGGCTTCCGGTGGCTGCCGGTAAACCCTGGTGTTCCTGGGCTTGTAGACTCATGATCTTGGCCTCATCTACCTCATCTGCACATGGGGAGAGTGGACGGGATGTCCAGGAATCTTCTGGTTCTCAAGTTCAGTGGCTTCCACAGCAAGGGAAGCCTGCCTGAGCGTTGTTAGATTTCTGGAATATGGTTCAGAAGGCAGAGGGGCAAGGACTCTCTGGGCCACATTCTGGATGGGGGCGGGGGCGTGGCGTCCTGGCTGCCAAGGAATGTGGGTCAGGCAAGCAGAGTGAGGGGAGGGACGGCACAATGACGGTAAAGGACACCATCTCCCACAGTGTTCCCAAGGGCATGCTGTGCCAGATGGAGCGCCGGAGCAGCACAGAGTATAAAATTTAGGGGCCTCTGGGACCCCATCAAGATGAAAAGCTTCTGCACAGTCAAGGAAACAGTCAGCAAAACTAAAAGGCAACTGACAGAGTGGGAAAAGATATTTGCAAATGACATATCAGATAAAGGTCTAGTATCCAAAACCCATAACAGAGGACCATACGGAGGGGAAGAGGGATAGAGAGCTGGGGAGAGTGAGGGACACAAATCATGAGAGACTATTGAGTACTGAAAATGAACCATGGACTGAAGGGGGAGGGGGAGGGACGGAAAGGGGTGACGGTCATGGTGGAGGGCACTTGTGGGGAGAAGCACTGGGTGTTATATGGAAACCAATTTGACAATAAACTATTATTTAAAAAAAAAAAACTTACCAAACTCAATACCCGAAAAACAAATAATCCAGTGAAGAAATGGGCAGAAGACATGAACAGACACTTTTCCAAAGAGGACATCCAGATGGGCTACAGGCACATGAAACGATGCTGAGCGTCACTCATCATCAGGGAAACACAAATTAAAGCCACACTGAGATACCACTTCATGCCAGTCAGAGTGGCTAAAATGTACAAATCAAGAGACTATAGATGCTGGCGAGGGTGTGGAGAGACGGGCACCCTCCTACACGGTTGGTGGGAATGTAAACTGGTGCAGCCGCTCTGGAAAACAGTGTGGAGGGTCCTCAAAAAACTATCCATAGAACTCCCCTATGACCCAGCAATAGCACTGCTGGGGATTTACCCAAGGGATACAGAAGTGCTGATGCATAGGAGCACCTGTACCCCAATGTTCATAGCGGCACTTTCTACAGTAGCCAAATCACGGAAAGAGCCTAAATGTCCATCACCTGATGAGTGGATCAAGAAGATGTGGTATATATATACAATGGATACTACATGGCAATGAGAAAGAATGAAATCTGGCCATTCGTACAAACGTGGATGGAACTCGAAGGTATTATGCTAAGTGAAATAAGTGAGGCAGAGAAGGACAGATACCATATGTTTTCACTCATATGTGAATCTTGAGAAACTTAACAGAAGACCTGGGGGAGGGGAAGGGGAAAATATAGTTACAAACAGAGAGGGAGGGAGGCAAACCAGAAGAGACTCTTAAATAATGAGAAAAACTGAGGGTGGATGGGGGGAGGGAAGGGAAATGGGGGATGGGGGATGGGCACTGAAGAGGGCACTTGTTGGGATGAGCACTGGGTGTTGTCCGTATGTCAAATGACAATACATTGACAATAAATCATATGAAAAGGAAATCCAGGGCCCAGGGTGCGATCTGTTGGTTCCTAATTATGTGTCTCTTGCATGGAGCACGGATCTGCTGACAGACTGCCTCGGGAAGTCACACAGATCTGGCTCAGGTGCTGCCTCTGCCTCTTGGACAAATGACGTTTTCAGCCTCGGGAGACACATCTGTAAAAATGGGTACCACAGTGGCCGCCTTGCAGCACTCTTCAAGCCCCACATCTAGAACCTGGCGGTTGAGAGTCTAGGTCTGAGTCCAAATGCCATCTCCTTTTAAACATTTTTTAACATTTATTTATTTTTGAAAGACAGAGACAGAGCATGAGTGGGCGAGGGGCAGAGAGGGAGACAGAATCCGAAGCAGGCTCCAGGCTCTGAGCTGTCAGCACAGAGCCCCACTCGGGGCTTGAAACCACCAAGTGTGACATCATGACCCAAGTAGAAGCCGGACGCTTGACCTACTGAGCCACCCAGGTGCCCCTCAAATGCCATCTCTTGTACTTAATCAGCTGTTAGACTTGAAACAAGACCCCTGGACTCTCTGTGCCCCATGCCACTGGGCATAAAGTGAGACATGAGTGTGATGCTCCTGGCCGGGGGCCTGGCGCTCGGTAAGTGCCCAGTGTTTCTCTTCCGTCCTTTGATTCGCCCCACAGGGCTGCAGGGCGTGGGTGCAGGAGGGCACCCCGACGGTGCCACACTCGCATTGGGAGGCCCGTCCTCCCCTGGCCCCCAGACCCCGGCAGACTCAGGACCCCCCACTTGCAGCCTCTTGCCGGGCTGGGAGGCTGGACAATACCCTTTTGGTAAACACGGAGAGGAGAGGGGTTTTTTCTTAGATGGGTTCGCTCACTGAAGAACCCTCAGAAACCCATTAACTCCAGTATTACTGAACATCTGAATGCAATTTGCAAGCTATAATAACATCTCTCTAGTTAGCAAATGTTTATGCCTCTCTATAATTTTCTTTTCCGTATGAAAATAGACCTGTCATGCTAACGTGGTCGGCCAGCTGCCTCTATGATATCGGTAATGAGCAGGAAGCATCATCCGTTCTGCGGGCTGACGGGCTTGCTGGGCACTTCTGTTCCAGAGCTGGTGCGAGCGAGGGGGGACCGGCAGCCCTGGGGGCCGCTGCACGGGGGGGCGTGCGGTAGGTAGGAAATGGGGGCCCCTGGAAAAAAGGAATTAGGAGCCCAATGCCTACGCCCAACTGGCAAGCCCCTACTTTGTGCTCAACCTGAGTAGTTTTATATATTTCAGTGACACCCCAAGGTGGGTAGGGGTGTCAAAGTCCACCATTGGACTTCCTACACATAGAGATTTATGGGCCTCACCCCAGACATGCTGGGTTAGGGACCCTGTGGGTCGTTTCTGGACGTCTGTCTTTTAAAGAGGCTTCTTGGAGCGTCTAGTGGTTTCTATGCATTCCAGAGCACGCACGGCTGAATTCTCACAGCAGAGAGGAAAAGAGAATGACCTTTCAGGGGCAAGGATCCTTTTACAGAACAGATGTGGGTCACCTCACCTTCCCCGCCACGTTTCCTTCCCTTCAAGTAAGCAGATCATTGAGATCCCCAAACCGGCTTCCTAACTGATTTGTCTGATGCGGCAGTTCTGCCAAACTGAGCACCTACTGAGTGCACTGGTGTTGGGGCTGGAGCATAAATGAGACTGGGCACCAGCCCCTGTGGAGTTTGGCCGGTGCTGGGAGAGCCCGGCGTGAGAACAGAAAATTACAACAAAATCTAAACCATGCGATGAAAGCCCAGGGTGGGCGCTGACCTAATCTCTGGGGCCTTAGGAGGCCACCCAGGTCAGCGACGGCTAAGCTGATGGGAAGGACAAGAAGTTTGCCAAGCGGAGGTGGGCATCCAGGCGGGAGGGGCGCCCTGTGACTGGGTCCCAGGGCCGGAGGGAGCTTGGAAGGTCAGAAGGACAGCAAACTTTCTGCATGGCAGGCACGTGAAGTGAGGGACAGAAAATGCAGAAAAGTGAGCTTGGGCTGGGGAGGGAGGTTGGGTGTGACCTTGAGGAGCCCGGCTCTGTCCTCAGGGCAGTGGGGCCACCAGGGGCCTCAGCGAGGGTGTGACAGGGCCACATGCATGTGTGACAGAGACGTGTGAGACGAGCCTGGAGGGGGGCAGGCCCTGTGGCTGTGGCTGTGGCCACTGTCCCGGTGACAGATGAGGGGACCCAGGGACAGTGTTGGCAGGAGCGTGGAGGCCAGTGGACAGGCTGAGGCCACCGTCCAGGGGGCAGAAGTCCCTGGGTTGGAGAGCAGACACCGGACAATATGCGAAGTAATCGGGAAGCAGAGTAATCAACTGACTCCCTCCCCAAGGCAAGGACTATGACCTCGACTAGTTGTGAGTTCTGACTTCTTTTTTCATCTAACATGGCGTCCCGTGCCTTTCCCACACCACGATCAACTCTGCACACACGTTCTTGAGATCAGCTGTGCGGGCACACGGCAGTCTTAAAAAGCTCACTGAGGGGCGCCTGGGGGACTCGGTCCCTTGAGCGACCGACTTTGGCTCAGGTCATGATCTCACGGTTCGTGGGTTCAAGCCCCATGTCAGGCTCTGTGCTGACAGCTCGGCGGAGCCTGGAGCCTGCTTCCGATGCTGTGTCTCCCTCTCTCTGACCCTCCCCTGCTCATGCTGTCTCTTAAAAATAAATAAAAAACATAAAATAATAAAAAATAAAACTCTCACTGAGGCATAGGTGACTCATAAAGAGGCGCACGTAGGTGGTGCGTCCAGCGGGAGGAGGCTGGAAGTGCGCACACACCGGTGACTCCATCCCCACCACCAAGGTGATCACAGACACATCCAGCACCTGCCGGAGCTGCCTCGTGTCCCTCTGTTTTGGTGATGAGGACATTTAACATGAGATCCACGCTGTTACAGATTAAAAAAAATTTTTTTTAATGTTTATTTTTGAAAGAGAAACAGAGCATGATCAGGGGAGGAGCAGAGAGAGAGAGAGAGGGAGACACAGAATCCGAAGCTGGCTCCAGGCTCTGAGCTGTCAGCACAGAGCCCGATGCGGGGCTCGAACCCACAGAGTGTGAGATCATGACCCGAGCCGAAGTTGGACGCTTAACCGACTGAGCTGCCCAGGCGCTGCTCCCCACCCCCACCCTATTACAGATTTTTAAGGGCACAATACAGTGAGGTCAAGTGTGGGCACCATGTTGCTTGGCAGATCTCTGGAACATTCATCTGGCAGGACTGAAACTTTATGCCCAATGCCTAACAGTCCTCCACTTCCTCTATCACCCGTGTTCTTTCTGCTTCTATGAGTCTACTTGCGGGTCCTGAGCTAACATGTTACCTGCGCGGTCTGTCCTCCTGTGTCTGGCTTATTTCACTTGGTATCATATCCTCCGGGCTCAACCATGTTGTCAGGATTTCTTTCTTTTTATTTTTTTTAATAGTTTATTGTCAAATTGGTTTCCATATAACACCCAGTGCTTCTCCCCACAAGTGCCCCCCACCATGACCATCGCCCTCTTCCCCCCGCCCCCTCCCCCTTCAGTCCATGGTTCGTCTCCAGTATTCAGTAGTCTCCCTTGATCTGTGTCCCTCACTCTCCCCAGCTCTCTGGCAATGAGAAAGAATGAAATCTGGCCATTTGTAGCAAAGTGGATGGACCTCGAGGGTGTCATGATGGACCTCGAGGGTGTCATGCTAAGTGAAATAAGTCAGGCGGAGAAGGACAGATACCATATGTTTGCACTCATAGGTCTAACAGGAGAGACCTGGCAGGGGACTATGGGGAGAGGAAGGGGGAAAAAGGATTTCTTTCTTTTTAAAGGCTAAACAGTATTCTACTGTGTGTGTGTGTGTGTACATCTATCTCTTTCTAGATCTATACACACCATTCTCTTTATCCATCTATTGATATTTGAGTTGTTTCTGTGTACCACCATAGTTTAAATAATCCTATTTGGTGGGCATTGAACTTGTTCACATATTTTTTACTGTTATAAAAAATGCTACAGTAAATTATATTTTGACTTAAATCTTTCCCTATATTTTATTATTTTTTAAAGTTTATTTGTTTTGGGGGGGGAGGGACAGAGAGAATCCCAAGCAGGCTCCATACTGTTAGAGCAGAACCCGATACAGGCTCGAACTCACGAACTGTGAGATCATGACCTGAGCCAGGATCAAGAGTCGGATGCTTAACTGCCTGAGCCACCAGGTGCCCCTTTCCCCCATATTTCAGGCTGTTTTTGAGAATCATGACTAGAGACTATGGAGGTTTGTTTTGTAAGAGAAGGGAGCCCGGGCCCGGGGTGTAGGGGGCGGGGCTCGGTGCTGGTTTTATTGTGGAGACCCGTCTCCTCTCCATCCGGCTCCCCCATCTGTGGGGTGGGTTCTACACGCAGGACCCCTGAGCGCCATCGTCACTATCATGCTCTGGTCTGTTTGGAATGAGTGCAGGGCGGTCGCACACCCTGACCCTGACCCTGACTCTGACCTGGGGCTCTTGGGAAGTCATTCCAGCCGGTCCTCTGGCTGGCAGCTCATACACTGGCCTGGACAAAGCCATTGTGGACTCATTGTGGCAGAGGGAATGAGAACATTCTCTACAGTCACTTAGACATGGGTCTGAATCCACCTACTAACTAGGTAACCTGGGTTGGGCTGCTGATCTTCCCTGTACCTCAGCTTCCTCATCTATAAAATGTCCGTAATGTAGGACTCAGTTTAACAGGGACCAGTGAGAGCATGGAAAGAGCCTGACTGATCTCAGGCAACCAGTGAAGACGAGTTCCAATGACCAGCTTTCTGATCCCGATGCCTCCAGGGGTAAGCAGTGAGGCCCTTACAGGGATCTATTTAAGCGCACAGACTGGTGTTTGAGTGTGAGCTCTCCCTGTGCTGGTTCCGGGACCTGGGCAACCTTCCGGAGCCTCAGTTTCCTCATACGTCAAAAGGAGATGATAACACGCTCATATTAAAGACGGGCTGTGGGTTGTGAAATCTGTTAACAGACGTGAAGTGCTCAGGAGACGCCTACCACAGGGCGAGCACCGGAGGCGTGTCAGCGAAAGAGAACACGCCCCCCCCCCCCGCACTTCCGGCTGATGTGAGTGTGGCCTGGGTAGCGACTGCTGTTCCTTGGGTGCCCACCTGACACCCTGGAGTGTCAGGACCCTCACACGCGGTGTTCAGGACCCCCACGACAACGCATCAGGGCAGGGATTAGGATTCATCCCACTTCGTGGACTGGGGAGACAAGTTCAAGGTGGTTGCCTGACATACCCAAGTTCAGAGGGAGGGGCTTCACTTGCACACTGTGTCTTTCCCTGCCACCGCATGCCCTGCCCCTGCCTGCTGGCCGTGGAGAGAGGTGGAGGGCTGCCAGGAAAACGGTGTCCTTAAAGCCACGATGAAAAATGATCACTGTTCACTCTCCAAAGAGCTGGGATTCTAATTAAATTACCAGCTTCCTTTGCCCAAGGCAGGTCCAGGCTTAATAAAGGACCCTCTCTGCGGAGGATCAATCTGGGGGCTTGGAATGAATCTGTTGTATCTTTCTGAGCCCGCGCCAACGGGCTGATGCGCTGTCACTGACTCGTGATGAATGAGCCGGTGCACTCCATCGCTCAGGACGCTTGCCAGGGCCCGGAGACGGGAGCAATGACAAAATGGTCCCTACCTCCAGTGGAGTAAAGGGTGAGCTCCTCGGCCTGGCCAAGGAGACACAGGGAAAGATGGAAGGGACAGGAAGAGAGGCGCCTTGTGACACTGCTCGAGCTAGTTTGAGTCCTTCCCCCCGCCCCAAATTCCTACTGAAAAATCCCAGATGAAGTTGTCAAAATGGCAGGCGGTACCGGAAGTGTTTTGCCACAAGAGGACCGGGTAGGAGAAGCGTTATGTAACTGACGACATGACAGGAGTGTCCCCGTCCCCCTGTCTCTAACCCAGCGCCAGGTGTCCTAACGAAGGGCAGCTCAGAATCCAACGGAGGCCCGAATAAAGATCAGATGAGCAGAACTTTGGAGGGAGAGGCTGGCGGGTCAGGTTCTGGCTCCAGCGCTTACTGGCTGTATGGCCGCTGGACAAATGCTCCTTTTACATTTTCTTCTTTATCAATTGCTGAGATTCATACGAATCCTTCTGGGGGGTCCTGACAATGGCACTCGTCCATGCAAACAGCATGCACAGCCCGCAGCAGGTGCCTAATAAATGTTAGCAGACCCCTAGGGCCGTGCGGGGTCCCTGGGCCTTATTTATAAATGTGGGAAGGGGACCAGGAATTCTCTAAAAACCTGGCTGCTTCAGTCCCTACATATTTCAAGAGTCCAGAGTCTCACCTGCCAAGGAGTTTATGAAATATTTGTTTAAAAAGGAAAGTCTATTTCTTTCCCTCCTGCCGCTGCAGGGAACGTTTCCCCACCAGCATGTGCCAGGCTGAGGCACCCCAGCGTGTGCCCGGTCAGAAGGGGAGGTCCCCGAGCTGGCAGTCACCATTCCTCAGGTCCCAGCTCAGGTACCGCTTCTTTCAGGTGTGGCCCCGGGGCCAGCAGCAGCAGCACCTGTTACCAACGGGACTCCCTGGCCCAGCGCGGACTCGGGACGGAATCTGCTCACTCACAGGGTCCCCTGCTAAGGCGCACAGGTGTTGGAGGAGCGCCCTAGAGACGGCCAAGCCCCCGTTATGCCCTCTCAAGGATCCTGTTCCTTCCTTTGTGGCATCCATCTCTCGTGTAAACCGTCAGCCCCCTGGTGTGCTCTCTTACTTGGTGGCTGCCTGTCCTCGCTAGGCAGCTGACGCCCCCAGATCGAACTCCATGCCTGCCTTGTTCAGCTCTATATGTCCAGACGCTAGTGTTCTTAAGGACACAAAAGGACTCACTTAATTATTTTGGATGGAAGGAAGGAATGGAAGGAGGTAGGGAGGAAGGCGGGAAGGGAGGAGGGAGGGAGGAAGGAGGAAGGCAGGAATGGAAAGAGTCCAGCTTCTTCCTCAGTCCCAACCCATGCACCTCAGGAACCCGGAGGGTCCATTACTGAGATACCAGAGGACGGGAACCCTCCCCACCCCAGTATAAAAATGGTTTGCTGATTTTCATCCAAGAAGGGTCATGTTGTGATAGCACCACCGGTGTGTGGAGAAAGGAGTGGCCCGATTTCATGAGATTTGGTGCCTACCACAGGCCAGAGTGTGTCACCTGTCAAAACGGAAACACAAACATTGCGCCCCCGAAAGCATCCCTCGCGTGTGTGAGGGTTTGTATGCAGTGCCTCAGCAATCACTGCACTCGGCGGCCACAGAAAGGAACGGAGCTCTGACACCGGTGTAGGGGAGGAAAACTCCTTTCTTTGGCTCGTCTGACAATGAAATTCACGTTAAGACAGATTAAAAGGGGAAAACACCCCCATAACTTCCTACATTCAGTTGCTCACAAAAATACAAGACTCAAGGAAGTGACCAGAGCCTGCAGCTTTTGTACCTTTTAGACACAGAAACAACCGATGTGTGAGGAGTTGAGCCGATAAAGAAGTTTGAGCGCGGGCAGTACACTGGTAAAGGAGTAACACGTCTGTTCACACAGCCTTCTTGGCTTTGAACTCTCCATTATCTCCGGGATGAAGATGTCTCTCTACCGCCCGGTACAGCAGGGCACCTTTCACATGGGAGACTGTTCATCTGCCTCAGGGGGGACAAACAGGGTCGGGGTGTGTCCTTCTTACACGGACGGCCTTAAGTAACCTTAATTTGAGAGAATCACTATACCGCAGCTGCCCTGAACGCCCTCATTTGCTACGGCACGGATGAACCTTCAGAACACGCCGGTAAATGCAAGAAGCCAGACACAAAAGGTCATATACTGGATGATTCCGTTCACGAAATGTCCCTAGTAGACAGATCCAGAGAGACAGCAAGCAGACGGCCAGGGTCTGGTGCTAGAGGACAGGGGAATGCCAATGGATGAGGGGGTTCCTTTGGGGGAGGGGTAGCAATTTTTTTTTTTAGCATTTTTAATGTTAAATTATTTTTGAGAGAGAGAATGTGAGTAGGAAAGGGGCAGAGAGAGAGGTAGACACACAATCTGAAGCAGGTTTCAGAATCCAAGCTGTCAGCACAGAGCCCAATGCGGGGCTCATGAACTCCTGAACTATGAGATCATGACCTGAGCAGAAGCCTGATGCTTAACCGACTGGGCCACCCAGGCGCCCCTCAACAGTTTTAATACGGTTGCAGCCCTTAGATGTGGGGCAGGGGATATGAGAAGAAAATGTGGAGGCGAGCAGGCAGGAAGTGGGAAAGATCTTGGGGTGGTGCCTTCTCTCTGTCCCCTCTGCATTCTGGAAACGTGCCCACACGGGGTTCCGGAGCAGCGGAGAAGGACTGAGGGCTGATGCTGGAAGGCTTCCCACTGCAAACACCCCTTGAGTCCCGTCTGCATCCTTCTCCCCAGTGAGGGTTTGCTCTAGGCTGTTCTCTGGGGTTTGGAGGCAGACCCCAGGGTGTTGGTGACCTCCAGAAACCCCCAGAGTTGGGGGACATCTGGTGTTGGTGTTGGGGACCCTTCCTGGAAGGGCAGCAGCCTGCTCCCACGGTGGCTTCAGAATCCGAGCTGTCAGCACAGAGCCCGACTCAGGGCTGGAACTCACGAACCGCAAAATCATGGGAAAAGCCGAACTCACGAACCACCAAGATCATGATCTGAGCCAAAGTCAGACGCTTAACCGGCTGAGCCACCCAGACGCCCTGTAATGTTGTGGATCTAGATAGGAAGCATGCGTGGGTGCACTGAACGCTGCCAAACTGCACACTTCAACACGCTGATCTCGTTCTTTGTGAAATTCACCTCAATTAAAAACAAAAATCACATGACGGGTTTTTCAAACGCCAGATGACCAGCCGTCTCTCTGTCTACCCCGTTGATTCTGATTCTCTTGATCTGAAAAGAAGCCCAGAGGTTGGTTGATGTACAAAGTTCCCGAGGAGGTTACAATGGGCTTAAAGAAATACATTGTAGCAAAGAGGGTGTGACCTTTCCGCCCACCAGGTCCGGGCTCCACCCCCACCTCCTAATTGTTACTTCCCTGAACCTGCTTCCTCATCTGTGCAAATGCAAGCTATAGAATTTACCACTGTTGTTGAAAATCACATTAGATCATGTTAGTAAAGCGTGGGGGCTGGGCATCTATTAAGGCACAAAAGAAATTATTGTTACGACTGTTGGCAGTAGATGTCCAACGTGATGGTAAAGGTTAAAAGAGCCATCCAATAGAAGGCGATCGATCGGTTTACTACTATTCAGGGACACTGGGCTTCCTCAGGAGGCTGGGAAGGGCAAGCCAGAGAGGAATAAGGATACAAAGTTACCTAGAAAATTCTTTCCCTGCATTATCAGCAGGTTTGTATAAACAGGGATCTCCGGGAGAAAAAAGATAGCCTTGCACTGCATAAAGGCCCTTGCAGCTTTCTTTTGTGTCTTTGGGGAAATGAAATGAAAGAGCAAGCAGAGGGGACAGAGACTTCCTGGCACCCAGTTGGGTTCTGTTTTAAGACAATTTTAATTCCATTTTTCACGTCTGCATTCTTTCCCCTGCTTTGGGTTGGACGAATTCAGCGGCCAATCCATCCCTTTCTATTCAATCCGAGGGCTCAGGACTCTTGTCCAAGTGGTACCTGATTTGAGATTCCTCTTCTGGGAAGGGGAGCAGGTGCTTCCTGGGGAAGGCACACCTAAGACCTAAGGAACCTGAACCTAAGGAATAAACAGCTATAGGATGCTTATTTTTTAATTTTTTGGGTTGAATCCTAGATCTGATCTGTTTGTCCATTCTCTTTCTCCACCGAAAAGGGATTCATTGATAACAGGAGTCAGTGATATTTATCAGGCACATACAATGAGTCAGGGACCACGCTGAAAGTTTTACATACAGCATCGCATGTCAATCTCAAAACCCGGTCCACCAAACGGGCACTTTTATTAATCTGATATTTTAAAGATAAAGAAACTGAGGAGCTAAGCAACTCTTCCCAAAACCACAGAACAAATGCATTTTTGATTGGGATTGAACCTAAGTATCTCACCCCAGAACCCAGGTTCCTAACTATCATGCAAAGTGCCTTTTCATCACCAGGATCTTTCTGTCTAACCCTCTAGCTTCACAAAAGAGGCAACAACTTTCCAAAGAGGGGATGGGACTGCCTTGAGCCCGAGACACGGGCCGACCCAGGGCCAAAGCCAGAAGCCAGCTCTCCAGTCTTACTTGCAAGATGGCATCATCTTGTGGCCAAGTTTCAAAACGATGTGCCTTTTTGTGGCAGTTACTATCTTCTGGAAGTTTCCTAGGATACTCCAGACCACAATGAGTCCCCTGCCTTCTCTGACTCAATTCTATCCATGCCCTAATATGCAGACCTCGGGTCCACGGCCTCAGAGTTGGGATTCTGGCTCATTCTTTCTCTGTTACAGGTAGCCTCTGCCTTGACGGAGCACCAACTGCATTTAGAGCCCACACAAGCAGTGATCTACTGTCCCAGATGCCACTCAAGATTTTCTCCCCTGCAGTTCCTTCTCTGAGTTCCTCAAATACAGAGTATCCTTCAGGGCAGTGCTAGCTGCTAAAACAAACAGACCCAAAGTGTATGTTAGTTAAACTCTACAGAAGTTTATTTTTCTCACGTAACAGTTCAACGAGATTCCAAATCCGTGAGAGGTCTATTCTACCCTGTCACTCAGGGCCCAGGGGAAGCTCTGAAGTTTTCAATGTGATGGTGTAAGATCATTCTTCGGAATGACATTCGGTCAGGGGACAGGGAACGGCTGGGGAATCACACATGAGAATTTGGGCGCTAGGCCTGGAGAAGGCACCTATCACTCACTCCTGCTCAGAACACGGTTTTAAAGGCACATGACCTTTGAGAGAGGCAAGGAAATGGAGTCTGTGTATCCAGAAAGAAGAGAAAATGCATTTTGGTTAACAGAACACCGTCCGCTACAAAGAACTAATTTCTTTCTTCTCTTTTGAACCCTAACCCCCTTCCCTGCATACTGAATGTCCCACTCTTAGGCTGTCTTCCATCCCCAAGAGCCTGAGGAGGTGGTCAGAACAGGATCCTCGCCTTCCAGGCAGGACCAGACATCTTTGCTAGCTTCTATGATCTTCTTACGGGCATTCCATTCTCTAGTGACCAACAGAGCCAAGATTCGGGGTAGGGGTGCTGGTGGGGAGAAGCTCTCAAAGACGTGTGGCCTGGCTCTAATTGCGAGGTAGAGACTACAGAGCTTCTGAGAGAGTGCCAGGGTCTCGGTGCTTTGGAGCAGGATTTGGGCATCCCCTGTTCCTAACCACTCACCACATCCTGGATCTTAATCATCAGACCACTGTTGAGGAGGAAAATTTTCCCCATACCCTTCAAGGCTGTCTTGGCTGGTCGAAGAATTGAATTGGCATGAGACCATTTAACAGGAGAAAATCAAACTGAATTACCTAAGAGGAGGCCTACAGGCTATCAGGCACTTGAGGCTTAGAGGGCGTCTGGAGTTGAGGGAAAAGGGCGTCTGGGGCTTCCAAGGGGGAGGAAGGCAATTCACAGGAAGGGGCAAATGTTTGGTAAGCAAAGGTATGCTGGATGGCTCAGAAGCAGTGGGGCGCAGAGAGGAGTAATGGCCTGCCAGCCTTCTCCCCACACATGGCACCACGATCACATTATATGTTGCTGTCTGCGGGGATGGCTTTCCTTCCGCAGCTGGTATTCTGGCTCCATTCTTTCCGACAGTTAGGGAGAAGGTCAAAGGCTCTTCCTGAGCCTTCTGTTATGGGAACGTAATCAGCCTCAAGTAATCCACATTGCCAAAGAGATGCATTTTCAGGCGGCAAAGCTGGCTCCCCTCCAGGGTTTAAGGTTCAAGAGCAAACCCGAGCACCACGGAGCACCAGCCCTGAGTACAAAAACGCGGCAATTTGCGGCCGCCCCTGCAGCTGGGCGCCCCAGCCCTCCCGACCTGCTCCCCTTCTTGGCTCCTGGGGAAGGGGCGCCCCAGTGTAATATGATGCTGCAGGCACAGAAGCCCTGTGAATTCAAGTTCAGAAGAGGGGGCGGGCTGAGCACCCAGACACCTGCCATTCAAACAGATTGGGAAATGAGCTCAGGCTGAAAACTTCAAACCCACAGAGCTCCCGAGCCTCCGCCAAGCCTCATCGACCCAACAGCTGTGCATCGTGCAAAGCTTTCTTTTGTTCTTCCAACTGCCCACATCAATTGTTCTAGAATCCTCTGGTGTGACACGTAACCCCCCCCCCCAACATAAGGACCCAAACTGTTGATTCATAAAGTTTCAATGAAATGCTTCCTCCAAAGCCACTCTGATCTTAAAAATCATCACAGGATGAAAAGCCACTGGACAAGATGTCATCGGAAACTTGCTTAAAATGAGAATAAGTACCAATGAAAAATTTCAAATATGAATAGATTTTTTTTTTATTCCTGGGCTTGGAACACATTTTACAACATGATTTAAATTGCTTAAATGTCAAGGCTACTTTCATTCAACAAATGAATGACGACACTTAGTCCCTATCTTTAGCTTCTCTGCCATCTAGAACTCATGTGTCACTCACTGTTGGCTCTGGAGGTGAGGACACCTTTTATGACAGCAAGACAATTGGGTCCATTTGGTCTGGGTTATTTAACACCATTTATACCAATTTGGGATTCTTCTGCCATAGCACGTCCACAGTTTGTGGTTTGTAGCTGTGTCCTGACGTTACTTTTACTTTTCTAATTTTTTAGAATGTTTTATTTGTTTTTGAGAGAGAAAGAGAGAGAGAGAGAGAGGCAGGCAGGCACCAGGGGAAGAGAAGAGAGAGAGGGAGACACAGAATCTGAAGCAGGCTCCAGGCTCCAAGCTGACAGCACGGAGCCTGACGCAAGGCTCAAAATCACGAACCGCAAGATCATGACCTGAGCTGAAGTCAGACGCTTAACTGACTGGGTCACCCAGGCGCCCCTTATTTTTACTTTTCAATAAGATTTGCCATCGCGAAAAGGAAGCGTTGAACTCCATAGTCTTTACGTACTAGTCCCTCACCTAACCAGAATTACTGCAGTAATGGAATCTTGGTGCCAAGGAACTGCAAATGCCATTCTTCTGCCTTGCAGTATTTTAAGTAAAATGTGAATTATATAAACCTAATCAAGGTTTGCAAAGTTAGCCAGGAAGGAAGGAAGGAAGGGAGGGAGGATGGAGGGACGGAGGGATGGATGGAAGGGAGGGAGGGCAGGAAGGAGGAAGAAAAAGGTGAAAAAAGAGATCTGTCTCCTTCTGTCCCTGTGTTTGTGGTGGCATGAGGGGTGGAATTTTAGAATCATTATCATTTGGGTGTTGAGTAAAACTTGGTCAGAGCTCTTCTGTCTCGGCTTATGTTGGGGCACCTGATTCCACAGCCAAGGGAGATCCCAGGGCATCTACCTTCTGACAAGTGTTCTTTGTGTTATCGGAGGCTACCCCAGGGCAGTGACGGTGGGTGGAAGGTTCTGGCTGCTGCGATTTCCAGAAGCAAGGGCACAGACCCAAGAGCAGGGGACCACCTCCCATCATTTACGAAAGCCACCCAGATGGAAGTGCTGTGCACCCCAGCCCCCCCACCCCCCTGCACTGTAACCAGAGCTTTCAACACTGCTTCGATACCCGGTTGCATTGCGAGGGCCTGGGGTTCTGCTTTCTTACTTTTCCAACGTTCAGCTCAGGCCAAGAACACTGTGTGAAGCCCACAAATTATCCTCCGCCCTTGGCAGGTCATTCCACACACCCATGGCCCAGAGATCAACTCTACGCAGGATGAAGCCCATCAGAATCAAACCGAACTTGACATAACCACGCCCAGAAAAGTTCTGCCACGATGTGGTTTTCTGTCTCCTCATCTACCTTTATTCAAACATCTTCTCAAAAGTTAAAACAGAGCCTGAGCTCAGGATTCAGGACTACAAAGAGCCTACCCTGGTCCCCCATCCGGGCACATCTTTCCTTGGAACGCACGTTGTTATGGGACACGTCACTTTCTGTTCCCATTCCTCCGGCCACCTACAAACTTCTGTGCCGACGCTCAGATTACTAAGAGGAATAGATCTCAGCTACACTCAGGATCCCCACATCACAGATAAAGATCTCCCACATCCTCAAGCTTAGTGAGACATCACAGGACTCCTCTCCTATAGAGACGTCGGCTCAGCTGGAGTGGGTAGAGCCGAGCAGCAAAGGTTGTGGAGTTCAGCTGCTTGATTCAAAGCCCTGTCTCATTACTGGCCAGTTGTGTCGTCTTGGGCATGCTGCCTAACCTCTCTGAGCCTCCGTTCCACTAATGAAATAGGGATTTCATTATTTCATGAAATAGGCAGGATTTTCCTTTCCAGCCTGAGAATCAAATGAGACAGCACATTAATGTCTGGAGGTGGACCCAGTGTCTGGCTCACAGTAGGCACTCACCCCCCAAACGTCAGCTATTACTGTCACAAGTACAGGGGTCAGGCAATTAGGATACCTCTACTTTTGAACCCGGAACCTGAAGATGTCATTTATCTCCACCCTGAAAAATTCAGGGAGGCGTTGAATGGCCAAGACCCCAATTTATTCTTGCTTTGTTGTCAAATGGTTGACCCCAAACATCAGTCCTGGCACATATTAACACCCAAAGACAACCAACAAACACAGAGGAGAAGTAAAGAATCCTCACTTGGAGGGGAACCTCAAGGTCACGTGTTCCTTCTCCCTGTCCTCTCTTCCATGATCCCATGATCCTGGTTGTTCGCCTCATTCGAATCATGGAAGCATTAATTTAAATAAGTACATTTCATGCCATGGGAGCTGAGATTTTCCCCAATGCCATGAATGGTAGATATTATTGTCTTCCTATTGCCAACTAGGAAACTGAGGCACAGAGAGGGTAAGCATCTCTCCCTAGGTCACACAGCTCTTGAGCGGCACATGTGAGCCCAATGCCCTGGGCCTCTCTGCCCTTGTGTATTTCACTACCTCTCACTGCCTTCAGAAGAGCAAAACATCATGTGCTGAGCTGAATAAGCCTTTTCTCTCTTTGGAAATGGAGGTTTGATAGTCAGGGCCTGGATTTCGGGAGAATGCCATTTTAAATGTCCTCTTCTGACCCCACTTAAAGCCTCTCTTCTCCTCTCCACTTTCCCAAAGGCCAGGGGAGCAGTTCATAAAGCAGCGTGTTCCTGTGTGACACTTTGCTCAGTGCAGGGGTCACAATCTTTGGTCCCTGGGAAATAACCCGCTAACAAGTCTCCCTCAGAAGCCCAGTGGATAATAAATAGCCCTTTGTCCTTTCTCGGCAGCTCCCGACTCCTCGGTTTGAGTCCGATGGCAGCTGCCCCTGATAAGAGCCTTCTGGAACCTGCTGGGAGCTCCCTCCTCCTTTCGGTAGGGGGTGGGAATGCCAGGAGAAGCAGGCATCGACATCGATGTGCAGAGGACTTTCCTCTGAGCTCTGCTGCTTCTGGCCTGTGCGACCACGGCGGAATCATGGTGGTCTGCTGAGCCTCGCCTGTAACGTTAGGGATGACTGAACAGGTCCGCAGGTGCCGGGCGCTGTGCCGGGGGCAGGCGCTCAGCGGTGAGTCAACACGATCCCCGTCCTGTGTGCAAATCCTTTGTCACGTGACAGCAGAGTTAGGAGGGAGAGGAAGCTGAGGCCGCCCCCCCGCCAGGGAGCTGTCAAACTGGAGCTGAGCCAAGTCCCATAGTGGAAGCAAGACTGTCATGAGAATGTGCAACAGGGGACTGGCCGGTCTGCAGGAGGGAGCATTCACGTCTGTAGAGTTAGGACCTTAAGGACGGAGAAGAGTTAGCCAAGATGGAGTGGAAAGCATTTCAAACAGCAAAGATGGCATTTTCGGAGGCCCTTCCCTGTAGGGTTCTCTGTGCAGAGCTGAATTGTCATATAGTGCCAAGTACAGCTTTGGGGTCAACATATCCTACGTCCTTCCAGCCAGAGTCTCTCTTTCTTCTGTGTTGGAGCAGGTGTGGGTCTGCCCGCCGCTCCTGTCCCCGTGATGGGGCAGTTCCACTGGGAGGCCATGTACGTATATAAATGTTTAGGAAAATTCAGGTTCTTTTGTTTTCCTGTTACTTCTCATGTCACGCAAAAATGGATAGATGCTTTTCAACCGCCTGGTGTTGGAAGGTCTGTTCGGAGTGGATTTGACACAACACAGGGCACACGGCACACAGAGATGTCCTCAGTGGAGGCACGGAGGACACAGGGGCACAGCTCAAAGATAGAGCCAGTCAACCATCAAGAAACAGACTGAAATGCAACAGGAGGCCAACATGTCTGCCAAGTGGGGGAGAAATGCCGTGTGTGGTTTCTAATGTGATCCCTGGTCATAGGTCAAGGGTAGGCGTCTACACTGCATGGGTTGATTTATGTTTCAGCTGCTTCTCACTGGGGAAGCTCTGTGTTG
This sequence comes from Helogale parvula, assembly GCA_004023845.1. Lineage (NCBI taxonomy): Eukaryota > Metazoa > Chordata > Mammalia > Carnivora > Herpestidae > Helogale > Helogale parvula. The sequence continues at coordinate 56,662 of PJEM01001991.1, forward strand.
CAGACTCGGAGATGTGGAGCAAAAAGTATTCATTCATTTTACAATCATGTGCACCAGAAAAGGTAGCTAGTTATGAACGTGTCAAACCCCAAAATATATTAATTCATTAATTCGCCAAACATGTGAGTATTTATTATGGGCCCATCCCTGTGTTGGGTGTGAAGGATTTAGAAATAAGAAGGCTCTGTCCCCACCTTTAAAGTGAACACAATCTAAGTCAGATATGAAGGCATTTTCCCTACTGGAGGTTGAGCTGATAATGGACTCAAAGCCCTACATTACATTGAAAGACTATCCCCTGGGTCTAGTCCCCGCCCTAAATTGCACCTTGTGGGACTGAAGGCCCCCAGGCAAACAAAGAAGCTGCCATCATGCACCCATTCCCACTGCTTTGAGGTTACCTCCCCGAAACCAAGGGCACAGATCGGACCTTTCTTCGGGCAACATTAAATTCTTGACTACTTGCCGTGTGACTAATGGCAACCTCTTTAGCTTCTTTGAGCCTTTGGATTTTCTTATCTGTAAACCAGAAATGAATAGAAGGATCGCACATGTCTGCTATGGTGATAACACGGAAGAGCGGAGGTGCTGGGTGTTTCCAAAATGGCGCCCATGAGGATGGTGATGGCGGCCATGAGGAGCAAGGCTGAAGGGGGTGGTGATGTGGCTCAGAATGCCTTCCCAGAAGGGAAGATCGTGGGTAGAAGCCACATTCTCACCCCTGCACCCTCATCCTTCTTATGCATCATCATAAACACCCTTCTCATCCTTCTTGGAGTCACGCACCAGTGGGCTATTGAGGAGCCTCTTTATCTCCTCTTCACACAGTGGTTACAGAAACCATTTGCTTATCAAGGTCCTCTCCCCATATTTCAATGACAACTCAACCAACAAAGCTACCTCAGAGAAATGGTCTTGTGCTTCCTCACAGGAATTCTGCTCTCTTTTGTCAGCCTGGGTTATCTCCGTCCATTGTGTGGCCCACACAAAGGAAGCCTTAATGGGAGACGCTCTTGGCAGAGGGTTTTATGCCTGAATGGTGTCCTTCTGTTGTTTTAAATGGGTCTGAGGAGCAGCCTCAAAGCTCCTTGTTCACGGACCTGAGCAGGTTCTAAGATAATCTCTGTCTTAGCTGTTTCCACAGTCGTCTCTCCAATGACAGAAAAGCCCTATCAACTCCCTACATTCCTGTCCATGTGCCCCAGAGGAGGTCCAGACACCTGCCCAGGGAGCACAGCCCGAGGCTGAGACACAAATGGACCACACACAATGCCCTGACCACAATGCCAATGCCACGCACAGACAGCACTCCACAAGCTGTCGGGGGCCTCCAGAGAGAGGAGGAGAAGCAGGGTGCAGAACGGCAAAGACGGGACGTGACGAGCTTTGTTCAGACGGAGCTGGCCTCCTCCCCAAGTTCTGTAAATAACTCACTGGCTGACACGGCGGCTCACCTCACCTCTTTGAGACTCTTTCCTCATCTGTCAAATATGAGTGTCTCATAGCCCAGTGGATTATTGGATTTGCTCCCTGCATCAAATCTCTATTGAGGTAGGTGCTTTTATTAGTCTCATTTTATAGATAAAGACACCGAGGCTGGAAAGTGGCTCATCCAAAGTCACAGCCAACCAGCAGTAGAATCAACACTTGAACCCCGAACTGTCGGACACACTGAGTCCCCGTGATTTCTCACATCACCTGCCTTTCCTCATAAACTGTAACTCGTGTCCATGCCCCAAAAGAGAATCCATATTGGGTCAAACTGTCAGCCGGAAGTTGCCATCCAAATCTCATTTTAGGCTCTGAGCCTGTAGGGATTTGATCCAAGGGCAACAGGGACACCAAAATCTGGTCAAAGAAAGATTTTGTAATTAACCAGCACATCTACATAGAGGTTCCTCTGAATGACCTGCGCTTCTGTATCGATCAGAGTAATTAAGGTTAGCCGTTACACCAAATAAACCTTGAGGTCTCAGTGGTGTAACACAATAAAATTTTATTACACAGAACAAGATGTGTCAAGACCCAAAGCCTCCATGTTTACTATGACACGAGAAGAGAGAGTGTTGGGGCCCTCCGTTGGGGCTGAGATGTCCTTCCAAAGAGGTGAGTGGTGCACAAGAATGCCACGGTAGATCAGTGGAAGCTTCTAGCCTAAGATGGCAGCTCAGTCAAGAGGAATATGGTTCTACAGTGGTTCTGGCTCTTGTCAGAGTAAGTTGCCTCTTTAGATCCATGTTCGGGGTGGGAGGTAAGAGGAGCCTGGACCAAGAGACTCAGGGAAACGTGTAGGATATGCGTAGAGTGGAACAGTCCCCCAAAAGCAATTTATGGGAAAGACCAGTGTGTTCAGAAAAGAGGGAGATGATATCCAAGGCCGGAAACAGGCTCAGTTGCAAAAGAGATGCCCTCTGCCTGCCGTTTTCAGCACCTCTCTGCCCTCTTCCTTGCTCCAGTGCGCCTGCCCTTGGCTGCACCTGGTGGCTTGTGTCACAGGAAGAGCCTGGGCTTTGGGGTCAGACTGGAGCATGGTCTGAATTCCAGCTCCACCGGGTTATATGAGCTTTGAGATTTTAAACACGTGCTTTACTTCCCTGAGCTCAGTTTCTTCGTCTGGGAAATGAGAATGGAAATATCACCTGTGATTGGCCGGGCTCTTTGGGTTGTGACAGAAACCCAATTCAAACCCAAATGAACAGAAATAAGAGGGAATTTGTTGGCTCATCTCATTGACAAGTGCAGCAGAGGCTTCAGGAGAAGTTAGAGGTGTCTCTCTCTGCCTCTGTGTGTCTCTCTATCTCTTTCACATACATGGTACACACAGACCTCTTCCTGGTTTGCCTTGTTGGATTCCCTTTGAGGCAGCTCTTCCTCTGTGGCTTGAGCAAGTATGTCTCCCTTCAACCCTGATTGGCTCAGGGGCAATCACATGCCCAGCCCTGACCAATCACTGAGGTCCAAGCTGGAAGACTGTGAGTCAGGTGCTCAGCCTTATGGTCCAGCCATTGTCAATGCCCCAACTGGGAGATGGGTGGATCCCAAGGTGATAGTGATGCTGAGCAAACAAAAAAACAGGGGTGTTCTTTGATGCTATCTCACTGTGCCCCTGAGGAATTAAATGAAGCTCTTGGCCCTGGTGCCCAGCACAGTACCAGTATACAGTAGGTGCTTAATAACATTTGGCCTCTCCTTTCATGATCCGTTGTTAGGTATTTCAAAAGTTCCTTCTCCTGTGTCCCATTGCCTTTTTCTGCCAAGGTCCCATTACTCCGGTCTTTGGGGATCCCAGCATCCCATGCCACCTGTGTGGCCATTTAAGACCCTGTGTTCAAGAGAGCCCTGCATGTAGCTTAATGCTTTCTTGTTGCCACTAAAAAAAGTTTTTTTTTAAATGTTCATTTATTTTTGAGACCAAGAGAGAGAAACAGAGTGTGAGTTGGGTGGGAGCAGAGAGAGAGACACACACAGAATCCAAAGCAGGTTCCAGGCTCTGAGCTGTAAGCACAGAGTCTGACACGGGGCTCAAACTCACGAAACATGAGACCATGACCTGAGCTGAAGTTGGACGCTTAACAGACTGAGCCACCCAGGCATCCCCAGCAATTCTCAACTTTTGAACAAAGAGTCGTATTTTCATTTCTCCCTGGACCCTACAAATGACTCAGCTGGTCCTGCCCAGCATCCCGTATCCAAAGCTGCCCTGTGGGCGGAGGCTCATCACATTTAATGACTATTATTCCCAAAGACAAGAGAAGTGTCCCCGGGCTCTGACCTTTGTAACTGAGGCTGGATAAATAGGGAGGCACACCCTCGGATCACTGACCATCTTCCTCCTCCAGCTTCTAACCTAAGTGAGGCCTTTCTACTTTCTGCTCTCAGACAGTATGCTCTCTCCTTTTAGGACTGTGATCACAGTGATTTTTGTGTGTGTAAAACTCTGTCTTCTTCACATAAGCTTAAGTCTCATGAATAGAAGGACCATGTCTTTTTTCATTTCTTTTTTGAAGTAACATCCTATTTGCCAGAGAGTGGCCAAGAGTTTCGTTTTCCACGGACCCTTCACCCGGCTTCTCCGATTAGTAACATCTTATGTAACCTTGGTACCTTCCTCACAACTGAAAAACCAACACTGGGAAAACACTACCACCTAAACCACAGCCGTCATTTACGCTTCACTAGTTTTTCACGGGCGACTGATTTCCATCCAGGGTCTAGCCCAGGATCTCTGATGCCGGAAGCCACCATGTTTTCTTAGGCTCCTCTGATTTGGGATGATTTCTCAGTCTTCCCTCGTCTTTCATGACCTTGACCCTTCTGCAGAGTGTATTTTTTTGCTCACCACTCTACGCTCTGTGACCAGCACACGGTAAGGGCTCAGTAAGGGCCTGTGGGATGACTGTAAGGATCTCAAACACCCTGAAGAGGAAGGAAGTAGCTCACAAGTGGCAGGTTTGTGGAGACCGTGAGGGTCCCCTCAACGACGTCCCGAGGCAAGTGCCCCTTTGGACTGGCTCTCACATGCTCTCTAGGTGGTGGCAGCAGGATGAGGAACTGAATGTGGAAACAGGAAGAGAGGAGAGAACTTGTATCAGGAATTGCACAGACCTTTCCTCTTGAGTTGTGAGAAGCAGAAGAACCTGTGTGTCCCTCACAGCCTTCCTGGAAAAGGAGGTCCCCCCGCACCAACCCCCTGTCTGGGGCTGACTGCACGGCTCGTGCCAGAACTCAGACATCATTCTGAAAGGACCCACACAAGGCTGACAGCATCGTCAAAGGCTTGGGGAAATGACAAGGCTCAGGTGAGCGACTGAGTCTTTCTCCCCAAGTCCATCCTGAAGGTTCTCCCTTCTACAAGCAAAACAGGGAAGGGTGATGAGAAATCTGCCTGCAGATCCCCTCGGGGAACTGGGGCTTCCTCTTTCGAGAGAAGAGTCCAGGGGGAGAGGGAAATAACACACGTGTGTTGACTGGGCTCATGTTGCCAGGGGGATGGCTGTGCCTTCTGAATTCTTCCCCAAATCTTTAGACAGTGGATGCAGTAAGTAGACCTGTAGGGATTTATTATAAGGAAATCATCACAAGTAAAAACAAACTGAGCATATATAAGGGTGTTCAAGAAACTATTATTTGTAATAATGGGACTAGAAATATTCTACGTGTCCCATAGACCAAGATGGTAATGCTAAGGAGTATTATGGGCTATCCCCTATGACGAAGTACTATGTAGCCCTTGGAAATAATGTTTTGCATCCTTTTTATGAGGTAGGCAGTGCTTACCAGCCCTCTGCAGCTTATGAGCTACGTAAAAAAAAGATATGGGTCCCAATAAAACAGAACGACAACAGCTACATTCCACTGATACAATAATACAGAGGGGCTGTGGTTGAGGTTTCATTTTATCCCCGAGAGTTGCCTTGATCTTATGAGTGTTCTCCCATAAATGTATATTGCCTTTTGTAATGAAAAAAAAGGACAAACAAAACCACACACAGTTTGGGATTGGAGGAGCCTCCTTAAGTGAAAAAGACAAATTACCCTTTTGAAACTTTACGCAGGGTAAGTATTGGCCACTGCATCTGCAATGATGGGGCTGATTCTGCCAAAGAAGCCTCCCTTGGAAAGCGACGCTCAGAAGCTCTGATATGAGAGGCTGGGGCCACCGAGGTAGAGGTACGTGGGTTTATCCGCCCCTTTCTCCTGAGTAACAAAGGAGCCTTGCCCGGGTAGGGACTGGCACCTTAGCTCCGGTTTCCTCGCATCTGTGTGTCCACCTACCTATTCAACACCGTGCTGAGCACCTCTTTTGTGCCGGAGAGGGCCCAAAGCCCTTGCATTTAAATGGGGGAATCATCCTGGCAAGTCCAAGAACGCATCTAACAAAGACTGCTTTTGTTCCCGATAAGAAAGTGACTTGTAAATGCCCCACGAAGCTACTTAACCTGCCGTGTGATCCAGGACACTTATTTTCATTCCCTTCATTCTGTCCATCAACATTCACTAAGCACACCCGGTACTGAGCACAGAGACAGTGTTCTCAGGTGTAAGGGTACGTGAGCTCCCCTGATGATTGCTAAAGCCTCTATCTAGGCGCAAGCTCCGGGAATTCCGGGTCAGTAGGTGTGGGTAGCTGAGCGGCCACCTTTTCAGCAAGGGCCCCTGGTGACAGGCACAGGCAGCCTTACATACACACCTGGGAAACTTCTGGGTGGGCTGAAAACCCAAATGTAGTAACAACCCTGGCTGTCATCCAAGAGATTACCGTCTGGAGGGGCATATAAACAATTGTTAATTAAGGTTAATTATTTTGAAAGAGAGAGAATGAATGAATGAATGAATGAATGACGGGGGAGGGGTGGGGAGAGAGAGCCAAGCAGCTCTGTGCTCCAACCCTGAACCTCACTTGGGGCTCAATCTCACAACTTTTGAGATCATGAGCTGAGCCGACATCAAGGGTGAGATGCTCAACCAACCGACTGTGCCACCCAGGCGCCCAACAATTGTTAATTTCTTAGAAAATTGTTACTAGCATGAAAATAACCCCAACATCACAACTGGAAAATCATGGCTACCGCGGAATTAAGACTCCCTATAAATAAGGAACTGTATGAAACACTTTAATCGATTTACATTTTGTAGCTGCTCTAGGAGTCAGGATTATAAATTCCATTTAAAAAATAAGGACTGCCCAAAAGACTGCACCAAAAAATTGCTAGAACCGATACATGAATTCAGCAAAGTTGTAGGACATAAAATCAATGTACAGAAATCTGTGGCTTTTCTATACACCAATAATGAAGCAGTAGAGAGAGAAATCAAGGAATTGATCTCATTTACAACTGCACCAAACTTGTAAGATACCTAGGAATAAACCTAACCAAAAAGGCAAAATATCTGTACTATGAAAACTATTGAACACACTTATGAAAAGAAATTGAGGAAGATACACAGAGATGGAAAAACACTCCATGCTTATGGATTGGAAGAGCAAATATTGCTAAAATGTCACTACTACACAAAGCAATCTATGCATTTAATGCAATCCCTATCAAAATACCACCAGCATTTTTCACAGAGCTAGAACAAACAATTCTAAAATTTGTAGGGAATCAGAAAAGACCCTAAACAGCCAAAGCAATCTTGAAAAAGAAAACCAAAGCAGGAGGCATCACATTCCCGGACTTCAAGCTGTATTATAAAGCTGTAGTCATCAAGACAGTATGGTACAGGCACAAGAAGTGACACTCAGATCAGTGGAACAGAATAGAGAACCAAGAAATGGACCCACAACTATATGGCCAACTAATCTCTGACAAAGCAGGAAAGAATATCCAATGGAAAAAAAAAGACAGTTTCTTCAACAAACGATGTTGGACAACTTGACAGCAACATGCAAAAGAATGAACCTGGACCACTCTCTTCTACCATACACAAAAATAAATTCAAAATGGGTGAAAGACTTAAATATGAGACAAGAAACTATCAAAATCCCACAGGAGAAAGCAGGCAGCAACCTCTTTGATCTCAGCTGGAGCAACTTCTTACTTGACATGTCTCCGGAGGCAAGGGAAACAAAAGCAAAAATGAACTTTTGGGACTTCATTAAGATAAAAACCTTCTGCACAGTGAAGGGAATGATCAGCAAAACTAAAAGGAAGGCTACAGAATGGGAGAAGATATTTGCAAACAACATATCTGATAAAGGGTCAGTGTCCAAGTTCTATGAAGAACTTCTCAAACTCAACACCCAAAAAAACACACCAAATAATTCAGTTAAGAAATGGGCAGAAGACATACAGACGTTTTCTCCAAAGAAGACATCCAGATGGCTAATAGACCCATGGAAAGATGCTCAACATCACTCATCAATGATGTGGGAAACAAAGGCAGAAGGAAATGGCAGGTAAAATTAAATTTCCTTATAACCTGCAGCCCAATGACAAATACCTGAGGTAGGCATAGTAAAACTTTCTCCAGGAAGTCCCTTCTGTCTTTAATGTTAATGCTTTGCTGGAAAGGGGGGAAGTACCTCAGCTTGACAATAGCTCGCCCTCCAGTATCCTGTGAGTCTTCTTTAGCATATGAAAAGCTCACTGGAAGCTTCCCCTGGACTTTACCTCCCCCAGCTCCCAAATAGGTAACCAGTCTCTCCACGGGGTCTGGGGCAGCTCTTCTTGCCCACAGATCCTGTTCCTTTGGTTTAATAAAATCACTTTTTGCATCAAAGACATCTTCATCTTCAAGAATTCTTTCTTGGCCATCACCCCTGGATGAACTCCACTATCACCCCAAAAGCCTCACCAATCATCAGGGAAATACAAATAAAAACTAGAAGGAGATACCACCTGTCTCACACCTGTCAGAATGGCTAAAATTAACAACACAGAAACAACAAGTGTCGGGAAGAATGTGGAGAAAGGGGAGCCCTCTCACACCATTGGTGGGGATGCAAACTGGTGCAGCCGCTCTGGAAGGCAGTATGGAGGTACCTCAAAAAGTTAAAAACAGACCTACCTTGCGACCCAGAAAATGCACTACTAGGTACTTATTCAAAGGATACAAAAATACAGATTTGGAGGGGCACATGCACCCTGTTCATAACAGCATTATCAACAATAGCCAAACTGTGGATACAGCCCAATATCCATCCACTGATAAATGGATAAAGAAGATCTCTCTCTCTCTCTCTCTCACCCCCCAACACACACTAGAATATACCCAGCCACCGAAAGAATGAAATCTTGCCATTTGCAATGACATGGACAGAACTAGAGAGTATTATGTTAAATGAAGTCAGTCAGTCAGAGAAAGATAAATGCCACATGATTTCACTCGTATGTGGAATTTAAGAAACAAAACAGATGAACACAGGGGAGAGACAGAAAAATAAAATAAGATAAAAACAGAGAGGGAGGCAAGCCATAAGAGATTCTGAACTATAGAGAACAAACTGAGGGTTGCTGGAGGGGAGATGGGTTGGCGGGGATGGACTTGATGGGTGATGGGCATTTAGGAGGGCACTTGTGATGAGCACTGGGTATTATAGGTAAGTGATGAATCGCTAATGTCTCCTCCTGAAAACAATATGACACTATATGTTAACAAACTTGAATTTAAATAAAATCTTGGGAGGAAAAAAATTAAAAGCGAGGAATGAATGAATTTACTCATGATATACAGTCTATAAGTGGTAGATCCCAGGTACAAGTTCAAGGTTTCTAACACCTAAGCTGTGTTCTTAGTCCAAGAGCAGGTGCTATGAATGCATTGTGGTGAAGAGTGGTGAATTAGGAACCCCGGGGGCTTGGGGAGCTGAGGTTGCTGGGGAGGCTTTAGGGTGCTGGGTCAAGTGTCCAAGTTGAGTGTTGAAGATGGACTAGAGTCACATGGGCAAAGAAAGGAGAGGCCGGGTTTGAGGCAAGGGCTGAGCTTGGCTCATGTTTGGGAAGCTGCCAGGACCTGGAGAGAGTTTTACACCCATGAACTTTGGGCAGATGCAAAATGCAGGCTGTAGAAAATGTAGCAAGATCACGAGGTACTTTCTATGACCTCTCTGGGGATTGGGATCTTGCACTGTAGACACTGGGGAGCAATGGAGTGGAAATCATCAATTTTTGGTTTCTGGAGGTTCACTGTGCTGGGAGAGAAGAAGTAGCATTGTTTACAGGTCATGTGATTATCTAACCCAGGAAAGCCACCTGAAAACGTTCTGGAACAATAGGAAAGAACAGTAAAATGGCTGCACGCACAACTAAATACACAAAAGTCAATAGCTTTCTTATATGTTTGTAATAAGCTGTTAGAAAATATCATGGAAAACAACCCCATTTCCCCATAGCAGCAAAAGAAATTTGCAAAAATAATTTGCTCTTAAACCCCTAAGGAATAAACTTAACTCTATGAAGAAAATTACAAAACTTTACTGAGGAACATTAACAAATACCTTGGCTTCATGTAGAAACACATCGTCTTCTTAAAAGGCAAGACTCAATATTATAAATAGGTTCTCTTTTAATTAACTTACTGGTTTAATGCAATTATGATATATGTCCGGGTAGGATGGTTTTTGGGAAAACTGACAAAGTGACTCTAAAATGCATTTGGACAAACGAATGGCTGAAAAGAGCCAAGAAAGGAAAGACTAAGGAAAGTAACAAGGCGTGATGATAATATGTTTAATATCTGTGAGTGCTGAGGTGGAGGAGAATAAATCTAAAAGTGTGGCACCGCTGCAAAAAAGTTAACATAGAGTGTAGTATTGTTTTCAGGAGGAGACATTAACGATTCATCACTTGCATATAATACCCAGTGCTCATCACAAGTGCCCTCCTAAATGCCCATCACCCATCTAGCTCTACCCCCCAACCCACCTCCCCTCCAGCAACCCTCACTTTGTTCTCTATAGTTAAGAGTCTCTTATGGTTTGCCTCCCTCTCTGTTTTTATCTTATTTTATTTTTCCATCACTTCCCTTGTGTTCATGTTCTGTTTCTTAAGTTCCGTATATGAGTGAAATCATATGCACTCATATGAAATGCCTGTTCATGTCTTCTGCCCATTTCTTAACTGCATTATCTGTTGCATTATTGTTTCAAATCGGGGTGGCAATCTGTAGTGATTGATTAGTGAACTATTTGGAGGAAAAATAGATGGCCCCGTCCCTTAGCAATGTACCTAACAAAATCCCTGGTGGCTCACTTCACCATTTTTATTCAGTTTATAACTCGCTTGCTCCAGCTCTCTGAGTCTGGTGCAGCTCCATCCTGCTCAATAAATTCTGCTGTGTGGATTATGCATCTGCTTCCTTCTGGTCCATAAACTCAATGAGGGCAAGATGGCTTGACTTTGCAATTCCTGAGCCCCGTCAACCACGTTTTAAATATAACTCTCAACAAATATTAATTGAGTGTGAAAATCACAATCACATCGACAGCTGTTTCTCTTTTCCCCAACTTATTTTAGGCTTTTCTGTGTTGTTTATCATCTTAGCTATTGCTCTTTTATCTCCTGGATGCATTTGATTAGATCACGGTGGGAGGGGCACTGGGAGGAGAAAAACACTTCAGCATCTGAGACACGTTCATCCGGTCCTTCATTCAACAAATGGGTATCAAGCACTTATTACTTGCTAAGCAGTGTTCCTGAGGCCAACAAATCTAAGCTGTAAGGTCTGGGTTTGAGCAACTTTGTGTATTTTCCCAGCTCTTTTGCTATTTTCTGACTCCAGACAATAATTAGTATTCCTGAGCCATTTCTAGGATGTTTCTTCTCTTCGGACCATGAGAGAGAAGAAAATTATTGGTGAAGTTTTCATGCAACAATGTCTACTTGAAATGGCATCTTCTGGAAATGGCCTTGATGGGTATGGAGAAGTTTCCTGCTTTAGCTGGAGAGATGCTACGCACCAAAGCCTCAAAGCCACACAGGAGACGCTGACCTGGGAAAAGTGGACTGGTCTCTACTTTCTCTTGTTTCACCAGCAGATGTTTTGGTTGGTTCCCATCTGATGAAGCTGGGTCACTCCTGTGCTCGGTCAGCGCGGTCTTGCCTCTCCGCCTCACCCTGAAAGACCCCTTGATGCCTTCATGGCTCGTGGTTCTATAGCTCCGGGTCTCTGATCAAATCACAGTGACTATTTATCAGAACACATGGGTGTCTCCTTTGGCAAACCAGGCCGTGCAATGGATTCACAGTAAGATGTGGTTTTTAAATATGAATTCTTTGTGTGTCTACACTACAATCACCTCTACCTCTTTCACCACCTCCAGGGACCAAGCAGGGAACCTGGGCTCAGTCCTGGAGGTTTTCTTGATCACCACCATCATCACCTTCACCACACTATTGCTTGTCATGGGCGGAGCACTGCACATACAACGTGCCCTTTTATATATTAGGTCCTCACAACACAGCCTTAAGAAAGGGACTGTTCTTGAAGCTATTAGCTTAATGTAGCCAATTTTAAATGTTGACCCATTTTTGTATGCATGTAATACATCCAGAACAATGTCATTTCCTCTGATTTCTATTGGGGTACTTTTATTACCCCTATTTTTCTTAATGTGTGTTTACTCTTGAGAGAGAGGGGGAGTTTGCGAATTGGGGAGAGGCACAGTGAGAGAGGGAGACACAGAATCTGAAGCAGGTTCTGGGCTTCAAGCTGTCAGCATAGAGCCTGACGTGGGGCTTGAACTCACAAACTGTAAGATCATGACCTAAGCTGAGGCAGACACTTAACTGACTGAGCGCCCCCCCCCCCCCAAGGTGCCCCTACCTCTATTTTCATCCGGATCAATTCTGCACATAAATACTGGTGGAAAATGTTTTAGCACCATGTTTGCTGCTAAGTCTGATCATGTGAATATTTAACCCCGTCACTCTTACGCGGCAAATATTCAACAATTTTGATTTCTGGGAAAACTTTCTCTAGTTCTAAATATGGACCTTTACTTAGAATCATCCCAAAAGAATCAATTTATGTTTATTTAATGCTTATTTATTTTGAGAGAGAGAGTAGGAGGGGCAGAGAAAGAGGGAAAGAGAGAATCCTAAGCAGGCTCTAGGCTCGGCATGGAGCCCCTGAGACCCGTGAGATCATGACATGTGCCGAAATCAAGAGTCAGATGCTTAACTGACTGAGCCACCCAGGTGCCCCATAACTGGCAATTTCTTATATGAATTCTATCAAATCAGTTTACATCATAATTTTTCTATATATTATAATGCTTTTTTTGGCTAAAATTCATTTTCCTTCCCTTTTCCTTCTTCCCTACCCTCATCCTCCCTGACTTCATCCCGCTGGTTTGGACTGAGCAAGGTGGGTGTGCAGGTGCTGGGGGGGCCGGCTGCCTGCCTGAAGATCAGAGCCTGGGGGCGGGGGATAAGAGGGGCGGCTACAGGATAATGGCAGGAGATTGGTGACGTATAGGGAGTTTAATCAAATAAGTAAGTGTATCAAGCATAACATAAGCCAGTTTCCTTTCTGTAGGATCAGGGACTTACACAACAGAAAAGGAGAAAACCAGTGTGAACCGTATGTTGTTATGAGATTGCAGTAGAAGACGGTGTTGTGAACCCACAGTTCTCAATATAGATAGATAAATGTATATATTTATACGCTATTTTGTAATATATTTATAAATAAAAATATACTTTCCTAGTTCTGCCTGGGAATAATAATACTCAGTAGTAATAAGCATACTTCATGCTCAGATCTTGATTTCTCAATGCCATTTGGTTAATATTCAAAATATAATGTACTGAGAAGGATACGTCTTCATTTCTATGGTGTTCCCGGCAAAGACTCACAAATCATGCCTAATAACAAGGAAATATCTGACAAACCCCAACTGAGGGAAAGTTTACCAAATAATTTGTTTGTAAGCCTCAAGAGTATCAAGGTCATAGCGTCAAAGAAAGACTATGGAATTGTTCTAGATTGAAAGAGACATCGTAACTAAAATCATAAATAAATGTAACACATGATCTTGAAGTTGATCCCTTTTTGGTAAAGGACATGGTTCAGAGAATCAGCAAATCTAGAATGGATGCCATTCCATCGTTAGATGGCAAAAATGTATCACTGTTAATTCCTGATTTTCATGGCTATCACTGTATTTAGGAGAATATCTTGGTCTTGGGAGATTATATCCTGGGGAACATTATAACCAAGTTTCCTGGGTTCTGTTCCACCATCTGCCTTTATTAGCTGTATGATCTGTCTGGGCAAGTTTCCTAAACTCCCTCTGCCTCAGTTTCAGCCCTGTAAAATGAGGTAACATTAATATTAATCTTCCCATCTGATCTGAGAATCGAGAAAACAAATCATGCAAAGTGTCATATTGGCTGATCCACAGACAGCTCTGATTAGTGCTCCCCATTTTAAAAGCATCGTTACTAAGTTTTTTTTTTTTTTTTAAAAAACAAATCAAATCTTTCAGGTAAAACTCATAGAGGTCTACATTTTGTCAACAATAGTTGAGCCTTAGGGCATCTGAGTGGCTGTGCTGGTTAAGTGTCCGGCTCTTGATCTCAGCTCAGGTCTTGAACTCAGGATCGTAAGTTTGAGCCCCACATCAGGCTCCACAAGACTGACTGTCTGACAACAATTCTTCATCAACGGCAGATTTTACCAGTCAGGACATTTTTAACGGTGGCCAATTATACTTTCTTTTCACCATCCTACCGATACCAAGTCTATTTTTCCCCGCCCCCTCAGGTCATTTTTCCTTTGCAGATTGCAGTGTTATTAAAAAGCTGTGATTCTTCGGTTTTTCTCTCACAAATGTTTGCCATGTGCAGATTTAACACTTGTCAGTTTTAGTTTGCGTCGCATGTTTCTGTGAGTCCTAAGGATTATGAGTTAGATACAGCACTGATGGTGTTTTTATCCGTCACTTGGAAGCCATTCATCTGAAAACCAGGTGTGCAGACATGGATGAATACAAGAATCAGGCGAGGCACCAAGTTTGTCCCATATCCTGTCGTGCATCTGGGATGGAGAGGACTGAACAAGGCGACTTTAAGGCTCTTGTGGTCTGAGATTGCAGGGAAATGCGGCAGATAAACAAGTCCTCAGTGGGAAGTGGGTGATTACTGCAGAAAGCGCCCTGATTTTGGAAGCCAATCGCCTTGGTCATCAGATCCTAGCTGCACCGCGCCTAAGCAGTGTGACGCTGGGTAAGCCACTTGACCTTCAATGTTCCCTGAGCTGTAAAATGGGGGCAGTGCTGCTCACTTCCAGAATTCTGAGACTGGAGGAGATAATGTTTGGAACGCATTACTCCTAGTAATGCGAGAGGTGTTCACCAACTGAACAAGAAAGGGTTCTTAGACTGTCAGGGGGATGGGACTAGGTGACCAGAGGTTGGTGACAAGGAGGCTGAGGCCCGCACTGTCCAAGAGAAGTTTCTGTGGTGACGGAATGTTCTATGTCAATATTGCCCAGTGTTATGCCCCTTAGACACATGAGACTATTGTTAAACATCTGAAATGTGGCTGGCATGAGTGATAAACTAATTTAAATGTATATAGCCCCGTATGAGTTGGTTAGAGCACAGTCATGGATGTAAACACCGTCAAATTTCTCTCCAGCACGTTTACATAAATACCCCCAAATTTGCTCATCCTGACCCACGTAGACCCCGATGGAAGGACCCAAAAGGGCCAGCCAGACCCCAAAATTCCAGGATTCAAATTATTTCATGAAATACCTACGATTCGACTCCTCTGTTTTCCGTCCGCGGCAATATTTTGGGACCTGCTTGCCACAAACTTCCAGCGGGTGGCGGAAATAAACTCTGGAGTGGACACTTCCCAGGCTACCGGGGCAGAAATCACATTTGCCCAGCTCCTCGCTTGAGGTCTGTGTCTTTCTCTGATCTCAGACCAGTCCCTTCCCCATTCTTGGCTTCAAGTGCCATGCGTTGACTGATGGCTGGATTCAGTCATTCCTTCATCAACATCCATTGAAATGGCATCATGTTTCGGGCACAGCTCTAGACCATCGGAGACCAATCGGAAAACCAACAGACATCGTAAAACTTAGTCTACTGGGGACTCAGCTTTATGAAGCACCTTTATTGCCTTAATTCCATGCGTGACTCAAGCTGTGATTCATATTCAGGGTAGCGAATCATCCCCATACTTAGCGGCTTTGATCAGGCAGCGTGGCTGGGCAGTGTGGCTTGGTGGGGACAGTTGGGTCTCTCTCAGGAAATTGCAGTTAGACGGTGACTGGGGTGAAGGTCACTCCTTTACTAGGCTGTCGGAGCCAGAAGGACTTAAAGGGACAGAAGCTCACACGAGGGCTCCCTGGCCGTCTCTCTCTAGCTCTGGATCCTTCTATGTGGCAGCTGCAGGGTCCGTGAGCTCCCTTTGGGTTAGGCTCCAAAGGCAGATATGGAGAGAGAGGGAGTGAGCATGAGCTGGAAGCCACTTTGCCTTTTATGGCTTTGGCCTTGGCAGTCCTCAAGCACCCACCACGGTGCTTTTCTGCTTTCTGTCCCTGAACCGTCTCCAGTGCTGCAGGAAATTGGCCCGTGTGCAGGCACAGCCTAAATGGTGGGGAGTTAGCAGTCCTTAGGGGCACCCTCGACCCCTAGGGAACGGGAACCAGTGGCTAAATGCCCCAACCAACCATTTATTTTGGGAAACATTCTCTAGAGCCTTGAGAACATCCTGTTGGAAAGGTCTATTTGAAAAGCCTTGTCATTTTCTAGCTGAGTGACACTCCCCTTGCCTCCATTAAGCCTCAGGGTCCTCATCTGTAAAATGGAGATAATAGAACGATCTACCTCTTAGGACTGCGGCAGATCAAAGAGGATGTTCATGCAAAGCCCTTGGCTCCTAACAGCTCCGCAGGGGGTTGATGCTGTGATACTGATGATCCCTGGATTCTGGAAATATCCCCAGAGTCTCAGCTGCAGCTTTTAAATACATGCTGAGAGAGGGTCACCATGCTGACCACTAGGAGGAAGCAGACCCCCTCTCCTGGCCCCCGGAGCGCCGACGTCAGAGCTCAGAGAAGCGACTAGAGGGTGTGTGGTTCACAGAACGACCTCCAATTGCCTGGAAACTCCCCCTCTTCTGCTTGCTGAGAAGGAAAAACATTTCTATAGATAAGAGAGAGGGGATTTGGTATCCACTCTGATATGCTCTCATGGTTTTATAAATACCTTCTGTTACCGTAAGCAGTAGTTTATCACCATATCTGGATTTGACAAACTATAGGAAGCAGGTTTATCAGATGATGCCTTGTGCGTGAAGAGCATTTAATATTCCTGCTATAGGAACGACACGTGTGTGTTTCAAGCATCTTTCTCACTTGAGCACATTTTAAATCATATATTTTAACAAGCAGGGGAGGGGCAGAGAGAGAGGGAGACACGGAAGCTGAAGCAGGCTCCAGGCCCTGAGCTGTCAGCACAGAGCCCGACATGGGGCTCGAACTCACCAACCATGAGATCATGATCTGAGCTGAAGTTGGAATGCTTAACTGACTGAGACACCCAGGCACCCCTGTCCAGCGCTCTCTGAACCTCACGTTTGTCAGGAGGTAAACACAGAATGAGAACACCAACCCCATAAGATTGCCTTGTGGATGCACCAAAATCATGTGGGAAAATGCAACAGCATTTGACACCAAGACGGGCTCCATTAACATCTATACAATTCAATTCTCCTTCATCTCCCCCATCCACCCATCTCCTCATCTCAAAAATGGGGCAGTTTCTCAGGTGCCTGGGTGGCTCTTGGTTCCAGCTCAGGTCAAGATCTCACGGTTTGTGAGATCGAGCCCCACATTAGATTCCACGTGGTCAGCCAGGAGCCTGCTTGGGATTCATTCTCTTTCCCTCTCTCTGTTACTCCCCTGCTCACTCTTTCTCTCAAAATAAACAAACAAGCTTAAAATGGGGCCATTTCTGTTTCCTTTCAACCCAACATAATTCTGGCTGATGCCTGGGGCTAAGTATTAGGATACAGATGGGTCGCACAGATGTGAAGCCACTGAGGGAACAAGATGGGGGGCAGGCATGGGGTACGTTCAGGGTGAAAGTGAATGAAGGTGACCTCTAAGTGAACAGGACCAAAGACACAGAAGAATAGCGACTCTTCTTTCAGGCGGCAAAATGGATGCTTCAGCTGAGGAATTTCGGACCTGGTGAAGCGGGGAGCTGAATGGATGGGTCACGACAGTATTATTATTACGTTATTATTATAGGCCTGGTGCCTACTTGAGACGAGGCATGTGCTACATAAAGGCAGGGCTGGGGGTCCGCATTACTCATCAGGTAAGTGCCCCAAAAGGAGACTTGCCTCTGTGAAAGTTAGATGCTCACACAAGAGTAAAAGCTGGATTCTTCGTGCTTGGTTCAGGCCCTGCTGCAAGCCTGGATGTACATTAAGTCATTCCTGACAGCCGCCTGGTAACGCAGGTACCAGTGTAGACGGGGTCCAGCAGACTAAGTGGCCCAAGATCGCAGAGTGGAGGTTCGGATCTTCTGGTTCCGGGCACCCAGCTTTTAACCACTGGTTCTGTGAGCCATGGGGCCTGCCTTGTAGAGCCAGGGGGTCAGGCTCGAAGCAGGTGCACGTGGTCACCCAGCGGGCTTGCGTTGGGTGTGGCTGGCCACCCCAGCGTCCCCTCGGGCCGGCCCATCTGGGTCGTACCCAGCCGTGAGGCAGCGAGCCTCCCACCCAGGGAGGCCGAAGAGGCCAACAGGCTGCAAATCTGCGACCGTCGTGCGTTGCCCCTGACTGGTCATGGGAGTTAGTACTAGCTGGTAGCAGTTAGTGTCAGGTGGTCAGTATGAGGGGTCACATCTAGCAAAACCAGAGCTAGAGACGGACTCGGCACGCAAATCCGGTTTCAGGGAGAAGGAAGCTACCGTGAGGCCTTAGGCCGAGTCCGTATCTGGAAGCGGATCCAACTCCCGATGAAACTCTAACTTCCTGTCTGTGATCAAAGTGCTGGGAGAATGATCTTTCTAGAAGCCCCACAGCCTTTCTGGGTAAACTTTTACAGGATTTCAGGAAGAAAATCAAACGGAAAAGGGTAACACTAATCTGAGTCATAAGAAGTGGCTTTGAGTTCCAATTCCATTATTATTATTTTTTTAAGTTTATTTATTGGAGAGAGAGAACACAAGCAGGGGAGGGGCAGAGAGAGAGAGAGGGAGAGAATTCCAAGCAGGCTCTGTACTGCCAGCATGGCACCCGATGTGGGGCTTGAACCCACGAACCGTGAGATCATGACCTGAGGTGGACACATACCCCGACGGGGCCACCCAGGCGCCCCTCCAGCTGCATTATTAGTTCACACCACGACCTGACTTTCCTTGCCAGGAGCAGCTCGTGAGTGAAATCACACACCCAGGTGGGGGTGGAACCAGGCAGGCCCCTGGGGGGCTGACGTCAGCAGAGAGGAGCAAAGGGGGGCGTCCCACCGACCCCCGGATTCCAGCAGAGCCAAGCCACGTCCATCTGTGTCACTATGACGATTTGATAAAGTGGCTCCTCAGTGCAGACTGAGAGTCGTGATGGATGCCAACACGCTCGGGGGACGCACAGCGCTGCGTCTTAAACATTAATGGTCACGCAAATCACCGGCGGGTTTGTTAAAATGCGGACTTTGATTCAGCCAGTGTGTTCGTTTCCTTGGGGGCTGCCGCAACAAATCGCCACGCACTTGGTGGCTTAAAACAAGTTTATTCTCTCACAGTCCTGGAGGCCAGAACTCTGAGATCAGCTTGGTGGCAGGGGCTGGCTGCTCCTGGAGGGACCTGTTCCCTGCCTCTGCTCCAGCTTCCGGTGGCCACTGGCTGTCCTGGGCGTGCTTTGGCTTAGAGTTACACTATTCCGGCTTTCCTCCTTGTATACCTGTGTCTTTGCTTCTTCTAAGGACACCGGGGTACATGAGTTTGTCTCGAGATCCTTAGGGAAGGTCTAGTGTTCTAGCCTGAGGCTCTGAATTTCTAATAAGCTCCCAGGAATAGCGCTGTGGGTCCACAGACCACACTTTTAGAAGCAAAGCTCTAAAAGGCCATAGTATTAATTAAAAAAAATTTTTTTAAATTTTTTAAATGTTTATTTTTGAGAGAGAGAGAGAGCTGAACAGGGGAGGGGCAGAGAGAGAGGGAGACAGCATCCGAAGCAGGCTCCAGGCTCTGAGCTGTCAGCACAGAGCCCGATGTGGGGCTTGAACCCACAAACTGTGAGATCATGACCTGAGCTGAAGTCAGATGCTGAACTGACTGAGCCACCCAGGCATGCCCCGCCCCCTACTCCCCTCCCTGGCTTTTAAAAATAATTTTCCACATTATTAATTCTTACAGCATTTCAGGTGGGTTATGTATCACATGGATGTGTACACAGACCCACTATAGGTTACAAGTTTTGTTAGCCAACATTCTAGACCTTTCCAAGAGTACAGAATGAATGTATAGGGCAAGACAGACAGTAGAGGCATGACCTGGACAGTGATTTCCCTGTTCCCAGGCTCCCAAAAGTGACACTTGGCTGCTGATTAGGAGATTAGAACAAGTAGGTCCTTTGCCAAAATATGAAAGCGAGTGCAGTCATGTATATGCTGCTGTGTTTTTATTCTTGGGGCTGAGCAGAAATCTCTCGATCTGCCAGAGTCACTTATACTAATAACGTATGTGCTTCTGTTGAAGGGGTTGTTTGTGAACATCCAAGTCTCCTTGTTCTTTAACTAAACTCACATCAGCAAGGCCACATTCTCTTCTAAGAGAGAAGCCAGGGCAGTGGCCTGTCTCTAGACCTGAACCAGCTGTGTGGGCTCCAATCCCAGCGTGGCCACTTCCTGCCTGTGTCCTGTCGGGGAAGTGTGTTGTCTTCTCTGCGTCGGTTTTGTCGTAGGAAAAATACGGAAAATCATAGTCCTTATTTCACTGAACTGCTTTGAAGGTTTAAGGGTACAGGAAGCATTTGGAAAAATAACATCTAGTATGCAGTAAACATCCCCAAATGTAGCCATTGTTGTTATTATTTTTACCATTATGACTGTTTTCTTGAGGTTCACGCTTTAGTTATGATCTAATGTCACCTTTTTTTTTTTTAATGTTTTTTATTTTTTTTTTGAGAGACGGAGAGAGACAGTGCGAGCAGGGGAGGGGCAGAGAGAGAGGGAGACACAGAATCTGAAGCAGGCTCCAGGCTCCGAGCTGTCAGCACAGAGCCCGACGCGGGGCTCGAACCCATGAACCATGAGATCATGACCTGAGCCAAAGCTGGAGCCTTAACTGACTGAGCCACCCAGCGCCCCTAATGCCACCTTCTTACCTGGGTGGTTTTTAATAGTTTGGTCCAGACACCACAATAACAAAATCCATTTCCCTGTGCCTTTTAAGATTTCAGGTTTTATCTGTCGACTGAACTTATCACTTGGCTCATGAAAGCCCTGAGGAGAAGAACGAACTTTCTAATCTGTAACATGGACTATTAGGGCCGTCTCGTGATTGTTTTCTGATCTTATTCCTTCACATGAGTGAGTCGCCCATGGATATGTCATCCTGAGAAGCGCCACACAGATGAGATGACACCGTCCCTGAGCCTTTGTGACGACAGAGAGAAATAGAAAAAAATGTGACCGCAGACCCTCCTGAGAACCTGTATGGGGGCGGGGCTGGGACAGGCCATCCCTAAACATGTCTTTAGAGCATCATGTCCTAAGTGACAATCAGGAAACAGCCCTGCTGTACTAAGAAGCCCCCAGAAGGCGTCCCCACATCGCAGCCCAAATCTCTCCTTCCCTCCATGGCACAGGCCACGTTCAGATCATGAAGTGTTCTATTATGAAGAATTCCTCCTTCCGGATATAGCTCTTTGGGGGACCAAGGGGTGGTCCCTTCGCTAAACTTAAAGTCTCGATGAACAGAAATATGATTTCCATAATAATAGCACCTCTAATTTATGCAGCACAAATTGCCTATTAGGGACAAGAGCAGACACCCTGTGTGCGGCTTCCCAGGACGCTCATCACAACCCTGTGCGTTGGGCATCATTTGTGCTCGCTCTGCAGTGAGAGAAATGAATCGCAGAGGATCCACGAATTCCTCACGATCGCACAATCTGTATACGGAGAAGCTTGTTTTTTAATGTATTTCTACTTTCTAAAAATAATCTCCACTCCCGACATGGGGCTCGAACTCACCACCCCAACCAAGATCAAGAGTCTCATGCTCTACCCACTGAGCCAGCAGGTGCCCCTCGGAGAAGCTGAGGTTCGAACCTATGCTGCCTGACTCAGAAACTGCTATGTTGTAACACATGACGCCATATACAAATCCAAAACGCACCGCATGATCTGAGAGGCAGTATACTCTAGATACAATGTTTCAGATACTTTCTGATTGTGAATGTTCCCCATTGGCTCTCATGCACATTTATTTTTCTAATTATATTTTAAATATACCGTATTTGTGTACATATATACAATACATGTTCTCTTTAAAAATATTTGAGAGAGAGACCAACAGCATGCACGTGCCAGCAGGGGAGGGGCAGAGAGAGAGGGAGAGAAAGAATCCCAAGCAGGCTCCAGGCTGTCAGCACAGAGCCCAATGCTGGGCTCGATCTCACAAGGGTGAGCCTGAGCCAAAAATCAAGAGTCAAGACGCTTAACTGACTGAGCCACCAGGCGCCCCTATAATTACATATTCTTTTTAAAGCAACAAACACAAAGCCAGCTTGACCGGAGATGATGATAAATGATAAGCTTTTCATAAAATTCAAGGCAAAGGAGTCTGAGTTCACCTGCGGATTCCAGCAATAATCTAAACAGGCCACCGAGTTTCACAGTCTGCTCAAAGTCAGTCTCACGGTGCAAGATGGATGCTTCTATAGATTCGTTGCATCTGAGAAATCAGTGGCTAAATGGTAAACAAAATTGCCTGTCAATTTCCAGAAGGAACAGATGTCACTAAGCAAACCACACTGTTGTACACATTGGAGCGACTGGAAATGATTAGACATGTTTTGGACAGCTGCCTTCTCTTGGAGCCAGAAGTTTCTATTCAAACCATTTTTTTTTTATTAGTTCAGACTCAGACAAGAAGGAAAAGAAGGAAGGAACGAGAAATATGGTTACAAACATTCATGGAGTTTTTATTACATGTCAGACATGGGTCTGAGTACCTTCTAGATGATAAAGCATTGACTTCTCACAAAAGATCCACTAAGTGGGTACCATTCTTTAAAAACAATTTTTAATGTTTATTTATCTTGGGGAGACAGAGAGACAGAATGGAGGAGGGGCAGAGAGCGAGGGAGACAAAGAAGCAGGCTCCAGGCTCTGAGCTGTCTGCACAGAGCCCGACATGGGGCTCGAACCCACGAAGTGCGGGTCATGACCTGAGCTGAAGTTGGACGCTCAACCGACTGAGCCACCCAGGCGCCCCAGGTGGGTACCATTCGACTCCCAGTTTTAGAGACGAGAAAACCGAGGCAGAGTGGGTGTGCTGTGTGTCTCTGCTTGTCCCTCCAGGTTCCTTCTCCACCCTCCCCCACCCTGCTCTGTGACCTGGAGACTGAACACTAAGAAGGGCTTCCTCCAGGTCCCGTGGTCACCTGGCTTCCATCAGGTTTGGCCCTTAAGAGGCATCAGCTAGAGACTGGGGTGCGGGGGACAGGGGGAGACTACCTGGAGCTATTTCTTCCCCGGCTCCGTCCCTGGTGGGCTGTGGGTTGGCAGCGACTGAATTCCTCCAGGGAAGACCACGGTTCAGGTCAGCTGGCCCTGTCCTGCGGCGCCTGCGGAATTCTGGTAAATGCTCCCTCTTCGCCCGCCTGAGGACAGCACGACTTTCTGTGGCTGCCAGCCCAGAACATGTCAGCACCCCTCCTCGGGTTTTCTAGGCCTTTCCCGCACCTGTGCAGCACTTCCACCAGGGGCCTCTGCCATGCCGCCTTTTTCTGGCCATGGCCTCAACAGTTCAGGGGAGCTTCTAGAACCTTCTCAAAGTAACACTGGTAGTATCACAGGGAACGCTGGTGAATGAACCGATTTGGAAGTGAGAGGAAAGCGGAGTTCGGTTTGGGACATGCTGGATTTGAAGCAGCCCCTGCACAACCTAGGAGGGGGTCCACCAGACAGCGGAAATCCAGATCCCAAGCCCTGCGAAGGGCACTGGGCTGAGGACACAGATGGAGATGGAAGGGAAGCCACGGGGTCGTGCGAGAGCTCCCAGGGAACAATCAGAAGAAGAGTGAAGAGGGCCGCCTGGGGGGCTCAGTTAGGTGTCAGACTTTGCCTCAGGTCATGATCTCACGGTTGGTGGTGGTGGGTTCGAGCCCCGTGTCAGGTTCTGTGCTGAGGGCTCAGAGCCTGGAGCCTGCTTCGGACTCTGTGTGTCCCTCTCTCTGCCCCTCCCCCACTCATGCTTTGTCTCTCTCTGTCTCAAAAATAAACAAACTATAAAAGAAAAAAAAAAAAGAAGAGTGAAGAAGACAGAGCTGAGTCCTGAGAAAAACCGACTAAAGGGTCCTGGATGAGCCAGACAGCGGTGGGGGGCGGGGCTGGAGGGGGTGGTAAGATACAGACAGCTGTGGAGGGCAGGGCTGGAGAAGGTGGTAAGATCCAGACAGACGTGGGGGGCGGGGCAGGAGAGGGTGATAAGATCCAGACAGACGTGAGGGGCGGGGCTGGAGAGGATAAGATAAGAAGGACCTTCAGGTCCTAGAAATCGTGGGATGAGAAGATGTCAAAGGAAAGGAGTAGATAAGACATTAAAACTTCCCTGAGAGGTCAAGTACAGCAGGATTGAGACGTTTCCATGACATTTAAAAAGAACTGCGGTAAAATACACGTACCATAAAATGTACCATTTCAACCACTTTAACAGCGCACAGTTCATGTCATAGAGCTAGCATCGTTCTCTAGTTCCTGATGCATCCGCGTTATTATCAGGCCTTTTTGTCAACATCTCACGGATTCAGCACAATGAAAGGTTTCTAAGTCAATGGTGTGGTCTGCAGAGTCCAGAAAGAGACTCGCACTTAGGTGGTCGTAGATGCAAAAACGTTTCATCGGGGAAAGAAAAGTAAACCTTGGCCTCTACTTTACAACATACAAAAAAAAAAAAAAAAGTCCAGGATGGATCATGGATGCAAGCATAGAAGGCAAAAGTATGAGGTTTTAGATAAAAAAGATAGGTGGATAGTCATATAACCTGGGAGTGGTTAAAAATTTCTTAAGATTAAAAAAAAAATGGAAAAATGAGGGGTGCCTGGGTGGCTCAGTCGGTTAAGCATCCAACTTCAGCTCAGGTCATGATCTCACAGTCCGTGGGCTTGAGCCCCGAATCCAGCTCTGTGCTGACAGCTCAGAGCCTGGAGCTGCTTCGGATTCTGTGTCTCCCTCTCTCTCTGCCCCTCCCCTCATCACACTGTCTCTGTTTCTCAAAAATAAATAAATGTTAAAAAAATTTTTAGAAAAAAAGGAAAATCGAAAATGAAATGATAAATTAACTTTATCAAAATTACTTTCACTCATCAAAAATTGAAAGAAATATTTTACAAGACACACACCTGACGAGTGGCTTGCAGGAGAATATTTAAGGATCTCCCACAAGTCCGTAACAAGGAGACAAACAGTCCAACTGAAAACAAAGCCCTGAGCGTTGTCTCACGAGTGTAGATGCATAAATCTCAAATAAGCACATGAAACCGTGCTCAACACCATTAGTCACCAGGCAGAAGTAACGCCACACTGACAAGTCACCGCACGCCCACCTGAATAGTGGAAACTAAGCGAGACCGACAACACCAAGTGTTGGCAAGGATGTGGCGTGACCAGAACCCCCACCCGCTGGCCTATAGGTGTGTGAGACGGTACGTCTAGAACCGGCTGTTTCTACCCGATAATGCAGCAATTCCACTCCTAGCTATAAACTGAAGAGAAATAAAAACCCATGTCCACACACGGACTTGTGCAATAATTCTGACAGCAGCTTCATCATAGCCAAAGCCGCAAATAACCAAACCAGGCCTTAACAGGAAAACGCATATATAATTGGTAGTATATCTACACAAAGGGCTAACAACTCAGCAATAAATAGGAATGAACCATTTATCTATTAACAACATAGATAAATCACTTCGATTCGCAAAGGAGCACGTATTGTATGATTCCATTTATATAATGCGTTAAAATAAGTAAAGCTCGGGGCGCCTGGGTGGCTCAGTCTGTTAAGTGTCCAACTCTTGGTTTTAGCTCAGGTCATGATCTCACGGTTTGTGAGTTTGAGCCCTGTGTGGGGTTCTGTGCTGACAGTATAGAGCCTTCTTGGGACTGTCTGTCTGTCTGTCTGTCTTTCTCTCTCTGTCCCCTGCTTGCTTTCTCTAGCTCTCTCAAAAAATAAACTTAAAAAAGATAATAAAATAAGTAAAACTTGTTTATGCTGAAAAACACTAGAAACATGATGCTTTTTATGAAGAACTCACTAAAAACTGGGGTATGAGGGGTCTTTCTGGTGTGATGGAAACGCTGTATTGATAGGACTGTATATTGCACAGGCGCATGCATTTTCCAAAAATCATCGGTTGTACGTTTACGATCTGTGCATTTCATCCTATATAAATCTTAGCAAAAAAAGAACTGAAAACAACATTTGAACTCCGGTTAATTGGCTTGCTTTTTATAGGGACATGAGCTAGCAACCCTAACACTACTTCTTTGTGTATCCTGGGCTTGAGAAAGAGAGTAAATATTTTGAAGATAATGAGATCTAGGCTTCTCACTGTTAGACAAGGAAGATGCAAATATGGGGGTAGGGAACCAGAACGTTCCCTGTGGTGTGGGGTTAGAATCAGGGGTACCGCCATGGCTTCATGGTTTTTAACAGGTGTGTGTGCCGGGGCGGGAGGGGGGGGGCGGGGCAGACACATACATATCCTAATTCTAGACCCTGAGAAGATCTGGGAGCCATGATAGAATAGTAGCAACGCACACATCCGGACACACACACTTTCTAAAAAAAATTTTTTTACATTTATTTTATTTTTGAGAGACAGAGAGAGACATAGCACAAGTGGGAGAGGGGCAGAGAAAGAATTAGACACAGAATCCGAAGCAGGCTCCAGGCTCTGAGCTGTCACTACAGAGCCCGACGTGGGGCTCAAACCCACAAACCATGAGATCATGACCTGAGCCAAAGTCAGACGCTTAACCGACTGAGCCACCCAGGTGCCACCCCGTTTTTTAAGTTTGAATTTAAATTTCAGTTAGTTAACATATAGTGTGATATTAGTTTCATATGTACAATAAAGCGATTCACCACTACCTGGACCTACATCTTGGTTTCCGAATATCATTTGCCTCTGGAAGGCACCCAGGTCCTTGCAGAAAAGGCCAAATCCAGGGCTGGAGAGCTATTTTGTGCCAGAAGATAGGGAAGTGCTTCAGAATGAAGGAAGCAGCTATGACAAAAGGACATCGCACCGACATGAAGGAGTCCCTGCTGGCCCCGTCTGGTACCGTGTGAGCAGGGAAATAAATAAGGATAATAGATTACAACTCACTGAATAAAATAAGAACCCATGAGTCCAGAATGATACAAATGATAGATGAATAAGTAAGCAAGCGGAGGAGAAAGAAAAACTCTGTTTTACAGTGGAATTGTCAACTAACAAACACTGAAGAATGGACAGAGTTAGAAAACCATCAATTAATGCTGAACCCCAGCTGAACGTCTGATAAAGCATCCAGAGTTTTAGAGTATCTGCGCACAGATTATTAATCTTGAAGGGAATACAGCGGATATAGTGGAGAAGGCTGGTAGACACCACACTCACCGAGTGACCTGGAGGAACACGCTACAAAATAACCCGTCAGAACTCTTGGAAAGCATCAAGGTCAAGAAAGGCCAAGAATGAGGAACATTCCAGAAGCAAGACCAAAGAGACACGGCCACTAACTCAGTGTGTGATCTTGGGTTGGAGGGTGGGGGGGAGTGGGGTAGGGGGCTATCAGCAATCTCATAGGGGAAACTGACAATATTTGGGTACAGACTGTGGATTTTTCACGATAGTATCACATCTGTGTGACATTTCTCAAATCCGGTAATTGTAACGTGTTTATGCAAAAGAACATTCTTGATCTACAGACATGCACTGCAATGAATGCTGTCTCCAGGCCCTCAAATGTCTCAGAAGAACACATATGTAAAGGGACAAGGCGCAACCTAAGAATATGGTTAAAGGGTCTGGGAGTTTTCTTAGACTTACCTTGCAGCGTTTCTGTAAGTCTGACATTCGATCAAAATCAAAAGTTGAGGGAATGAAAGAGAGCGTGAGGCCCAGGAGGCGATTCCTAGAGAACACGGCCTCAGGCTGGGCCGTTGAGCTCCGTAAGCTCTTGGCGGAAGAAGCCGAGGCCAGGCCTGGGTGGGTAGATGTGGACAGACAGAAACTGATGATCGTAAGCATGTAAATCAGAGAGCTGGTCTAGACCATAAAATCGGAAGTTAAAGAAACGCGTGTTGAGCTGTAGGCAATTTAATTCCTTTGCATATATTATTCTGAAGGTTACTTTCTAATTATAAGCATGACTAACACAAAGTTACATACTTGGTTTATTCAGGTTGTGGAGGGGAAGGAAAAATGTCAGTCGCTAGAGCCACGGCCTGCGTGCCTGGGTATGTGGCTGGCAGCGGGCATCCACTCCTCTGTGTTCCCCACGCCCCTCCCAGGAGGATGTCGTCATCTGCCTCTTACAGAGGGGTGTGCGCGTGCAAACTGGCCCGGCATCCCGAGGGCAGAGAGAGAAGCAGGCCACTGCAGATGGGCAGGCGGCAGGGTTAATAAGCAAGGGTACTTAGGAGGTTTGTCCTGGGCCCTGTACGATGAATGCATGTCTGCACCTGCTGCTCAGAATCTTAAACATTTATATAGAAAGGGCACCTGGCGGGTTCCATCGGTTGAGCGTCCGACTTCGGCTCAGGTCATGATCTCATGATCGGTGAGTTCGAGCCCTGCGTCGGGGCTCTGTCCTGATAGCTTGGAGTCTGGAGCCTGCTTCAGATTCTGTCTCCCTCTCTCTCTGCCCCTCCTCCGCTCACACTCTATCTCTCTCTCCCAAAAATAAACAAACATTAAAAAAATTAAAGAAAAAAGTTTATACAGAGGCCCTAACCAGATTCAGTCACATCTACCTCCCAGATGTTCTCAAGGACCCCTTGCTCTCTCAAGGTGAGAACGGCTTCCCTTGTGGGACCAGGAAGTGGCACATGCCATCCAGGGATGGGACAGGGTGAGAAGCGTGGCACTCTCCAACAGAGGCTCCATCAACCAGAGGTCTCTCCTTCCCCTGACATCCTTCAACGAGGAGCAAATTGACGCCAGTGCAAGTTTATCTGGCCCCAAGTCACACAGCAAGAAGGTGTTCCAAGAAGGAGGTGGGAGGGAAGGTTGCAGAGAGAATGGAACACGGATGGCTTTCTAGTTCATGACCTCCTCTGGAAGGTAAGCTCCGGGGGTTAGAGATCTTCATCTGTTTTGTTCAGAGATCTGTCACAACCGAGAACAAACATCGCTCCAAGAAATGCGCCACAAGTCACTGTTGAGTGAGTAAACGAATTTCCCCTTTGGCTTGGCAAGACCTAGGTCATCGTCAACTTCCGGTGATACTTATTTGCTGTGGGGTGGCTCCCGGGAAAGACGGGAGGGAGTGGAGACAGTGGGTGAAGTCAACTCCTTCAGGGACGTTGGCTCTGAAGGACGGAAGGGACATTGGGCATTACCTGGAGAGCATGAGGGTCAATGGAAGGACTTCCTGTGGCATCTGTGACATCATATTTATCAGCGGGATGACCCAATGAAGGTGGAGAGATGGGGGATGCCAGGATCAGATGGAGTTCACAGTGACTCAATCTGGGCAGAAGGGACAGCACGAGAGCACAGTGTGCCCAAGACCCTAAATAACAAACTGTGGTGGAGTGTGTTTTGTTGATGTCTAGCCACCACTCCACAAGTCCGGGGGAGAATCTTCAATGTCCCTGTGTTGTGTTATGGAATTCTTGCCTGCAAGTCAAGAGTTTTTTCTCTCTTTCTCTGTCTTTCTCTGTCTCTGTCTCTTTGTCTCTCTCTCTCTATATATATATATTTTTTTTTTCTGGAGAAAACCCCCCACAAAAATCTCATTTCTCTAAGAATCTTCCGGAAACTTCAGCCTGAAAAAATATTTTCCTTCCCAAATATGCATATTCCTACAACACGTCATCAGGATTGTACCAGAGGCCTCACTGAAACCCCGCATTGATATCATGATGTCTATTATAAAACCCTCTTTATGATGTAGAATCTGAGGGACACAACATTAAAGTAGGTTTCTAAACATCACAGAGTGAAGAGTAACTCCTGGGAACTGAACCCAGTCTGTCTGAGTTCATGCTATTTTACTATATCTTTGTCTATTTCATTGATTATTAAAAAATGTTTATTTATTTACAGAGAGAGCGAGCAAGTGAGAGGGAGCAGGGGAGGGGCAGCGAGGGAGGGAGAGAGAAAATCCCAAACAGACTCTGCAGTGCAGAGCCCCACATGGGGCTCAAACTCACAACTCAGTAATTTCCTGGCTCGGGGTGGCTAGCTGAATACAGGCCGATAGCTCCTGTTTCTATCATTGCTATCTTAAAACAGATTTCTGCTCTACAAAAGAAATGCCGTAGATCACTGGCAGTTTGAAAATCTAAGTTCTGGAATATATACAAATCCTTAAAATCACACAGAGCAACAACTGAATGAGGGGTTCTTATTTGTTACGGATCACTTCGATTGATCACAAACAGAAAAAAACCTCAAAATGACAAGAACTCACATGCTATTGAGCTCTTGAAATTGACCGTCTAGACCAGGAGCTGAAGAATCAAATCCATACAGAGATCAGGTGGGGAATGAAAACGAGAAAATCCGTCTGGGTGTAAGATGTATGCTTTCGACACAGACATACTACATTTGTATACTCAACATGTAGGGCAGATTTCAATTCCATGCTTCCAACTTTCTTGAAGTGCATAGTCTTGTCGGTCTACATTTTGACAGAGATGGGTATAAGAGATAATTATCTCAAAAGGAAAAGAGCCCATAGGCAATGATAAATGTCAAGGTACACTGGGATTTAGACTCAGAGAGGCAATAGGGAGTGTCGGGGGGTAGAGCAAATCGGTAAGACAAAATCAGCTCCAACAGGAGCTTGCCAAATGGCCAACCATTGCGAGATTTCCCAATCTTTCCAAAGACCCAGGAAATCTATTTTTTTGGGGGGGGGGTGGGATGGCCCAATATTTAAATGCAACTTGCTTTGTTTTGTTTTAAACATGATGTGAGCTGATGTTCTGTGGGCCAAACAAAACACAT
This sequence comes from Helogale parvula, assembly GCA_004023845.1. Classification (NCBI taxonomy): domain Eukaryota; kingdom Metazoa; phylum Chordata; class Mammalia; order Carnivora; family Herpestidae; genus Helogale; species Helogale parvula. The sequence goes on from PJEM01001991.1 coordinate 87,531, forward strand.
TTATGGATGTTTGGCCAGCTGAGGCCCCTAATCAAAACCACCTGGCCATGGAATCCTCTCATAAAAATCACAGTTATTAATTTACTTCCTACTGCGTTCAAAGCATTTGTGCTCAACCCCAGAGGAGACCTCAGCGTGAGGACAGTGAAGTGCAGCATTTGCAACGGCGGGTTTTAGTTAGAATCAGACATCCCTCTTCTGAACCCTGGACGCGCCACCAATGAGCTGTGTGCCATTGGGCAATATCCGTGTCACCCATCAGTAAAATGGGGAGTCTTCCTTATGTTCTGGGGTGTTCCGAGGACTGAATGACATAATGCATTGATCGTTCATATATGTGTTTGTAGCCTGGCACCAATAAAGGCTCACTCTTTGACAACAGCCCAGCAATAAGGTCCTGGAATTTTGTCCGGCGTGTCTGCAGTCTCCTTCCCTGGCCAGCTTCCCGCCAGCTCTGGCTGGGGCTCCTTTTTTTTTTTTGATAAAGTCTGCTCATCCAGCTACCACCCAAATTAACACAGCTGATGTGGATACAGATGCCTCTTCTCTGGACATTTCGGCCGTCATGTTGAATTATGTGGCTTAAGCCTCACCGCGCCACTGTGCCTTGTAACACTGTGTTACATCGGATGCCGTGAATCACCCAGTCCTGTTAGACCCAATTTATGTCCAACAGCAGAGCTGTATTTTCTCGTGTCACGTCATGTTATATGCATCCTAACTGACTGGCGGAGGCGGTGGCTGTAAGATCCCCTAAATTCGGAGTCCTGGAGCAAGCTGCCACATCAGAGAGCTCCTTCCCTTCCAAGCCCTGTGGGTCCATCTTCGGCCTCCTTGGAAGACTCCACCCTGTTATTACTGGACAGCTCACTTTCTAACGTCCCCTGATTCAGTCTAATTGCCTTTTCTACTTCAAGACTTCTCCAAATGCTTGTCTGACCTGCTTATCCATCTTGGATAAAGAATTCATGTTGGCTCTAGTCTAGATTGTATACACCCTGACATCCTCTTGAATCCTCTTTCCTGTCCTCGTATATTTTTTCCTGTATTCTTATCCAATTTTGAGGACTGTCAGAACTCTACTTTTTCTTGTGACATCTCTCACATTTGGGATAAGGGTCACTGACGTACAGCATGATGTAAAGAAAAGTCTAAAATTCCTGGGACCGGATGGCCATGCATTTGAGCTCCACTCACCTGACATCTGTTTGACATTCCCCCTTTTTTAAAAAAAAATCTTTTTTTAATGTTTTATTTATTTTTGAGAACAAGAGAGACAGAGCATGAGCAGGGAAGGGCAGAGAGAGAGAGAGAGAGAGGGAGACAGAGACTCTGAAGCAGGCTCCAGGCTCTGAGCTGTGAGCACAGAGCCCATGCGGGGCTCGAACTCACAGACTGTGGGATCATGACCTGAGCTAAAGACAGACACTTAACCAACGGAGCCACCCACGTGCCCTGACTCTTCCCCTTGAGCTAAGATTCCTCCTCTGTTAAATGAGGTTGTTCATGTCACCTACTTCATGTATTTGTGACTGAGGAATCCGTGAGACTGGCCATTACCATTTCTAGCATGGAATCAGCATTCAACAAATGTTGGCTCATTCATTATATCAGAAAAAATAATGTTTATTTTAAAAAATATGTTTAAATTTATTTTGAGAGAGAATGGGAGCACGAGCAGGGGAGGGGCAGAGAGAATCCCAAGCAGGCTCTGCACCATCAGCACAGAGCCCAGAGTGGGGCTTGATCTCATGAAAGCAAGATCATGACCTGAACTGAAATCAAGAGCTTGATGCTTAACCAACTGAGCCACCCAGACACCTGGAAAAAATAATGCTTATAAATAACATGTCACAAGATCTTAACTCCTGTGGGTACAGACTATGGCTTAAGCATTTCTGAACCCATGGGGTTGTCTACTATGTAAAGGAAAGAGATGGAGGTGTGGAGAGGAGGCATTGCTAGCACACAAGAACCCATAATGCAAGCCCCTTGTTTCCCAAATGAATAGAGCTCTGAGTCTTCCTTCCAGCACCCATGAACTTCCCTTCAGGTCTGGGCTTAATCCTTGTAACACTTCCTCTACAGGGTCTAGTCCCTGGGGTCTTCAGAGTCACCTGGAGGGCTTGTCCAGACACAGACTATGGCCCCACCCCTACAGTTCCTGATTCCAGAGGTCTTGGTGGGACTAATGATTTGCTTTTCTAACATGTTTCCAGATCTGCGGTTGCACTTTGAGAACCACTGACATTTTTATTACCACTCCTTTCTACCTTATAGTTTAAGGATCAATTCTGCACCTCCCAGGGGACATCTGGCTGTAAGATTTAATAGATGGAGGCAGAGATGAGAGGAAAGAAAGAGACCAAGTTATGGAGCCAAGAAGGCCTTTATTGGGATATGCAATTCCCGGGCGAGGTTCCGTGACTCCGGGAGTGGGGAGTCAGGGAAGTCGTGCCTGGTACAGGAGGGGCAAGGTATTTTATGGGTGAAAGACTTCCAGTCTGGTCCTGGGAGGGCAGACCACCAAATAAGGGCATTTCAGGGACGTGGTGGGATGGAATAGGTTGCCTCCTCTGTCAGGGTGGTGGGAAGCTGGGGCGCCATGAATGGCTGTTTTCAAACTGGTGTAGAACATTCCAGGTCTGCAGGCGAGGGGTGGGAGTCATCAGTGCACGCTGTTTTTCCAACCCACAGCAAAATGGCCGCTTGGTCACCATGCCAAGGTGACTCCCAAGGTGACTCTTACACTGGCAAAATCTGGAGACAATTTTGGATATCACAATGGGTTTGGGGGGAGGTGCTACTGGTCTCTAGTGGCGGAGGCCAGAGAAGCTGTTGCACATCAAACTGGGCATCAGACAGCCCTTCCAACGAGAATCATGGGGCCTGAAATGTCACTTGTGTCTAGGTTGAGAAGCCCTGTCCCATCCCAGGAAGTGTTCAGAATGATGACCGCCCACCCAGGAGGCAGCAGGCTTCCACTGCTGATTCCTTCCACCTCCCCACCCCTTGCCTCACAGCAACAACTCTGCACTCTGCAGCCAGAGGTGTCTGATCACACATGCCTGCCTAGAGCCCCTACATGGCTGCTCACAACCCCTCTTCTCCGTGACAAAGACTGAGACCCTCCCCCCCACTCACGAGGCCTCCTCTCCTGCACCCACCTCACTAGCTCTACCCATCAGTCACTCAGATTGCTCTCAGATTCCCAATATGGTGAAGATCTCTCTTGACCTGGACCTTCGCTCATTTGCACACTGCTCTAGAAAGTTCTTCCTCCTCTCTTCACACATTCGTCTGCTAGGCTGCTGTAACAAAGTACCTGAATGGGAGGCTTAAGCAACAGAAATTTGTTTTCTCATAATTATGGAGATTTCGGTTTCCAGATCAGGACCAAGGTGTTGTGTGGGGAATAAGGTTAAGAATTCGCTGAACTTGCACCAATGAGTTAACAAGGCTCAGGGTGGAAAGCTCCACAGGGTGAAAGCGCCCCCAGCATAGAACATAGCACAGAGTGGAAAGCCGCATCCACAGGATGAAAGTATCCGAGAACGGGTAGAGGCGGAAAGCTGCTACAGCAGGGCAAAAACGCCGAGAGCTAATTAGCAAGAAAAATGCCTTGTTAACCTTGAGGTAGCATGCTCTGTCTGTCTGTCTTATCTGCTAGAAAAGTCAAGATAAACAGGCATGGCACCTAGTGCCTGCTGTAAACAGCCATCTGCTCAGCGCCAATACTTTGACTTGTACTGATCCAAACCCCTAACACTGCATACCTTCGAAAACCCCTTTTTCTCACACACTTGAGTTAGTGATCATTGTTTTATTGTCTCTTTCTGTACGTCCATCACATTTGTAAGCCTTCTGATCCAAATAAATATGGAGCAAGGACCCTTACTCAGGACTCTTGGCTCCTCCCAGGCATTAGCCTCTCTTGTATTCAATTCTGCATTCGCTCTCTTGCTGGACAAGAGAGAACTCCAGCTCAAAGTTTGTGACAATTTTGGTTTTAGATCAATCTTGAGTCCAAAACCAAAGTGTTAGGTAGGGCTGGTTTCTACTGAGGCCTCTCTCCTGGGCTTAGAGATGGCCATTTTCTCACTGTGTCCTCACATGGTGTTTCTTCTGCATGTGCCTGTGTCCTATTTTGTTCTAATAAGGACACCAGTCATATTACATTAGGGACCACTCTAATGACCTCATTTTAACTTAACTGCCTCTTTAAAGACCCCAACACAGTCTCATCTGAGGTACCCAGAATTAGGACTTCTGCATACAAATTTGGGGGCACACAATTCAACCCATGACAGTGGGCAACCAAAATTTCCCCCCAGGTTCAGTCTCTTCATCCCTCAAACAGGAAAGAGGATGCAAGGAAAGCCCTTGCACTGAAGAGAAGTTTGATGAATAAAAATGTCCTTCTCATTTAGCTTCTTTTCCAGAAGACTGGAAGTGGGGGTAGAAGGAGGGACAAGGGCCTTGCTCAACATCATAATTTGGAATCTCGCCCCTCAGAGCATGGTCACTGAACCATCAGCCTCTTGTGGGAACTTGTTAGAAATGCAGCATCTCGGGCTCCACCCCAGATATACTGAGTCAGAAGCTGTATTTTAAGAAGGTCTTTCCATGATCTGTGTGCACATCAGAGGTGAGAGCATGCAGTAAGATGAAACACGGAGTCATTTGATTGCCACCTACCGCCAACATGCCTCTATGGCCCCGACAGGATCTCCAGATCTAGAAAGCTCTCAAGTCACTATGCTTCATCCTGGTATCATTTTCTCCAGCAGACATGAGGGGGCAACATTTTCTTAGAAAGACAAGCCTCAGTCCTGACATTTAACCTCAGTGGTTTGTAGCCTGTCAGTTAGGAGAGGGGTGAAGGTCACCTTCCTGGTCTTCACGTGGTTCAGGCTTCCTCGCCCGCTCTTCAGAAGGTCACCAGGCCCTCTTTGAATTTGTGCAGCGAAGAAGCAAAACCATCGCAATGGGTCATTAACATGCATCGAGCAGACGGTGTAAGTAGAATGTCAAACTGGTCTCAGATCAGATCAGGAGAGATACTCCATTAATTCTGGCCTTTCCCATCTTCCCAAAAAGGGCTGCCCAGAAAAGCAACCCATGCTATCAGTTTTGGAGATCACCTGACATGCTCCTGGCTTCGGCATCCACCCTCACAATTTGAGGCAGCCAGCTCCAAACATGCCAAGCACATGCAGCTAGTGGCCAAGCGTTTGCAACTAGGAGAGCTCCTGGCCCTAGTTTTAAAAAGACTGCCTCATTTTTCAGCCCGCCTTTGGTCCCAGGGCTCTTCAAGGCCGCTGTGCTCTCCCTAACATGGCTAACCACCCCCAAAGCCCATCAGCATCTCAGCCGGCTACCTTCTGCTCCCCACACTTAGCCATCTGCAACTGGACCTCGCTGCAGCTTCTGGCAGCCACAGGTGGAACCATTTAGGAGACAGTAAAGCCATTTCACGTCCCTGTCCACGGGCTTCTTATCAGTCTGGATGAACGGCTACACAATTTTCGAGGCTCTTCAGTCTTTGCTCAGACACCTGGGAATCCACATGCCATGTCTTACGCCATGCGTCATTTCTGGCAACTCACAACACACTCGCTGTTAAATATCCATCCCCAAATGTCAGCCAGGCCTTTGCCTGGTATCTGCTTCCTAGGATTTCATCCTGTGCACCACTTCAGGCACAAAAATGACCCCCTGGCCCAGAGGGTGTGGTCCTTTGGTTTCTGGTGGTTCCCCAGTGACACCAGCCTCGATGGGAGGTGCTCTGAGTCTTCACAGGAGCCACATCCCCATCAGTTTTTAAAAGGTGAAGAATTTTGATTGAATTTGGCTCTGCAGCCCCTCTGAAATGTTTTGAAGTCTAATCGATGGCAATCAAGTGATGGTAATGATGACTTGCTGACGTCAACTGCTGAGCGTGAGGCTTCCAGTGACAATGTTCCAGTACCACTCATTTTTGTAAATTAAACTTTATTTTTTTAAAAATATTTAAAATTTTTATTTTAGAGAGAGAGAGAAAGCACAAGCAGGGAAGTGCGGGGGGGGGGGGGTGAGAATCTTAAGCAGGATCCAAGCTCAGCACAGAGTCCCACTCAGGGCTCCATCCCACGACCCTGGTATTATGACCTGAGCCAAAATCAAGAGATGAACACTTAACGGACGGAGCTACCCAGGTGCCCCTGTAAATTAAACTTGTAATTCTGAGATAGTGTAAATTCAAAAGAAGTTGTAAGAACTCATGCAGAGTTCCAGCATGCCCTTTATCCAGTTTCTCCCAGGGTAACGTCACGGATAAATGTGTACAGTATTATGGCCAGGATGTTGACACTGATACAACCAAGATACAGAACATCTCTGTCACCACAGGCATCCTTTACGATGCCCCTTTTTAAAAGTTTGTTTATTTTGGGAGGGAGAGAGAGAGAGAGAGCATGAGTGAGTGTGTGAGTAGGGGAGGGGCAGAGAGAGAAGGAGACAGAGAATGCTGAGCAGGCTTTATGATGTTGGCACACAGCCCGACATGGCACTCAAACTCACAAACTGTGAGATCACAGACCTGAGCCTAAACCAAGAGTGGGACACTTCACTGACTGGGCCACCCAGGTGCCCCGACGTCCTGTTATAAACACACTAGCTCCCTCTTCCCCCCGAATGCTAATCTGTTGTAATCTCCATTCCTGTAACTTTATCATTTCAAAGATGTTACAGAAATGGATCATACAGAACCTAACCTTTGGAGACGGGCTTTTTTCCCCCACTCAGAATAATTCTCTATAGATTAACCCAGGCTGTTTTTATGTATCATTTCCATTGCTGGGAAGTATTTCACGGTATTGATGCGCCAGTCTGTTTAGCCACCCGCTGAAGGACATCTGGGATTTTGGGTATAATAAATGAGGCTTATGTACACATCTGTGGACACATATCGTGGGAACATATGTCTTCATTTCTCTGGGATAAATGCCCAGGTGTGCAATTGTTCAGTTATGTGGTAGTTGCATGTTTAATTTTTTAAGAAGCTGCCAAATAGTTTTCCAGAGTGGCTGCACCGCTCTACACTCCTGCCAGCAACGGAGGAAAGCAGTCCAGTTTCTCTGCATATTCGTCAGCATTTGGTGTTATTACTTCTTATTTTAGCCATTCTGATAGATGTAGAGCAATACCTCATTTGTTTGAAATGGTAGTTCCCTGCTGGCTACTGATGTTAAACATCTTTTCCTGTGTTTATTTTTATCTGTATGTCTTCTGCACTGTAACAACTCTTTATAGCTTTTGCCCATTTTCTATTTCTTTTTTTTTTTTTTCCTGTTCAGTTTTCAAAGTTCTTTACATATTCTAGTAGTCCTTTCTCAGATGTATGGTTTGCAAATATTCTCTCCCCATCAGTAGCTTATCTTCCCACCCACTAACCAGGAACTTCTGTAGAGAAAAAGGTTCTTAATTTTGATAAAGTACAATTTGTCAATTCTTCCTTTTTTGTTTTTGGAATCAAGTCTAAGAAATCTGCCTGACTTTAGATCTCAAAGGTGGTCTTTTATTTTTATTTTTTTTTTAATAATTTTACACTTAAGACTGTAATTCATTTGGAATTGTGTGTGTGTGCATGTGCGTGTAATAGGTTCAGGTTCCCTTTTTATTTATTTTTACCCCTGGACGTCCAATTTCTCCAGCATCTTTTACTGAAAAGGTTATCTGTCTCTCTCAAATCACTTTTGCACTTTCTGGAAAAATAAGCTACGTGTATTTCTGGGGATCTATTTCTGAGTTCTCCATTCTATTCGACTAGTCTATGTGTTCATCCCTCCATCAATATCACTGATCCTTAATTCTTATAGTTACTATTACAGGCTGCAGCTATAAAATAAGTATTACAATAGCATGCATTATAATTATTATAGACTGTAGCTACATAACAAATCCTGAAATCAGGAGGACTGATTTCTCCCCTAGTTTTTCTCTTTTTTGAAATGGTTTTGCTTTTACATTTTTAGAGTAATCTTACCCCCTATAACCTTGCTGAATTCATTTACTAGTTCTAGAGGTTTTTCTGGATTTTGGGGGGGGGTTGTAAATAATTTTTTTTTCTACAGGCAATCATGTCATCTGCAAATAGGGAGACCTTTTTTTTTTTTCTTGCCTTATTACATGTGCTGCAATTTGAGCACCATGTCAGTTAAGGGGAGTGAGAACAGATGTTCTTACCTCGTGCCCAATCTTGAAAGATACTCAGGATGTTCTAAAGTATTATGAAAGTTTGTTTGTAAGCCCTATTTTTCTGAGAGTTTTTTTTTAAATAAAAAATAAGTGTTAAATCTTGTCGAATACTTTTCCATTGTCGGTTTTTGTGATCATGTGATTTATTCCTTAGTCTGCTAATATGGTAGGTTAAATTGATTGACTTTCAAGTATTATATCCCTGAAATAAACCCCACTTGGTCAGGTGTATAATTCTTTCTATATATTGTTGAATTCCGTTGGCTCATATTTGGTGAAAGACTTGTGTATCTATATTCATAAAGGCTACTGGTCTGTACTTTTCTTGTTTTGTACTGTCTCTGGTTTTGGCATTGCTGTGTCAGGGTAACACAAGCTTCTTAAAATAAACTGGTAAATTTTCACCATGCTTCCTTTTTCTGGAAGAGACCGTGTCAATTTCATGTTGTTTCTTCTCTAAATGTGTATTAGAATTCTTCAGGGAAAACACCAGGGCCCGGAGGTTTCTTTTTTAGGAGTTTTATATTACAAATTCAATTTCCTTAATAGCGATAGGGATGTTCTCATGATCTATTTCATATTGAGTGAGCTGTGGTAATTTGTGTTTTCCAAAGAAGTGATCCATTTCATCCGGGTCATCAAATTTATGTGTACAGGGCTATTTATAGCATCTCCTTATCCTTTTGATGGATGCAGGGTCTGTCTATACGGATAGCCCTGTTTTATCCCTGATTATGATAATTTGTGCCTTCTCTCTCCACCTCCCTTTTTTTTTTTTTGCTTTTTCAGTTTTTTTAGAGGTATACCAATTTATCTTTTTAAAGAAACAGTTCTTTGTTTCATTATTGTCTCTATTGTTTTCCTGTTTTTAATTTCACTGATTTCTGCTATTGTACTTACTGTTTTCTTCCTTATACTTTGGGTTTACTTTGTGTTCTTTTTTTTTTAGCTTTTTGAGGTTGGAGCTTAAATCACTGATCTTAAGGGTATGCATCCAGTGTTACAAATTTCCCTTGTAGCACCGCTTTACTTGTGGACCCACGAATTCTGATTATGTGGGACTATCAAAGTCATCTAGTTCAATTTTTTTAAAGCTTTTTTTTCCTTAAATTTTTAATTTATTTTAGAGAGAGCGAGAGACAGTGCCGGCAGGGGAGGGTCAGAGAGAGAAAGAGACACAGAATTGGAAGGAGGCTCCAGGCTCTGAGCTGTAAGCACAGAGCCCAATGCGGGGCTCGAACCCACAAACCGTGAGATCAGGACTTGAGCCGAAGTCAGACGCTTAACCGACTGAGCCACCCAGGCGCCCCAGTTCAATATATTTTTAAAAATTTCCCTTAACACTTTATCTTTACCCCATGGATTATGGAGACAGGTGTTGTTTCACTTCCAATTGTTGGGCGATTTTCCTGTTATCTTTCTGTCATGGATATCTACTCGGATTCCATTGTGGTTGGAGAATGTACTCTGCACGGTTTTCATCCTTTTCTGTTACTTGAAGACTGTTTTATTGCCCAGGACATGGCTGTCTTGGAACACGTCCCATGAGTGCTTGAAACGAATCTGTATTCTGTCAGGTGGCCTGTTGCATAAATGTTGATTAGATCTTGTTAACTGATGATGTTGTGTTCTTACATAGCCTTGCTAATTTTCTAACTGTTCTATCAATTATATACAGAGAGTGTTGAGTCTCAACTAGAATTATGGGCTTGTCTACTTCTACTTTGGTTTCTATCAACTTCTTGTTTCACATATTTCACATTTCTGTTGCTCAGTGTTTATGTATTTAGCATCACTAGATTTCCTTCTTTGAGTAACACTTTTATCTTCATCTAATATCCATATCTGTTTCTGGCATTTTTTCATCTTTGCTATGATGTCTACTTTGTCTGATATTGAGATTCCTCCTTTCCTTTGATAAATGCTTACATAATATATTGGTTCCAACCATTTACTTTAAGTCTGCCCATATTGTTATATTTAAAACGAGTTTCTTGTAGGTACCACACATTTGGGTCATGTTTTTAAATTCACTCTGCCAACCGATGCCTTTTAATTGGTGTATGTAGATGATTTGCATTTAACATAATTATTGATTTGTTGGGACTCCAGTCTGCATTTCCCCCCTGCTTTTTCTTCCTGATTTTAATTTTTGTTTTCTTTTCTGTCTCTTTTTTTTTTTTTTTTGCCTTTCTGTAAGTTACTTGAACATTGAGGATTCTGTTTTAATGTGTCTATAGTATATATAAAAGTTTTTCTTTTTGAGAGAGAGAAAGAAAAATAGAGAGTGTGAGGGGCAGAGAGAGAGGGAGACACAAATCTGAAGCAGGCTCCAGGCTCTGAGCTGTCAGCACAGAGCCCAACATGGGGCTTGAACCCATGAAGTGAGAGATCAAGACCTGAGCTGAAGTTGGACACTTAACTGACTGAACCACCCAGGGGCCCCTATAGTATTTTTTAGTGTAGATCTTGGTATAGCTTTTCTGGTTCTGTTTTACTCTATATACAGAACTTACCACCGTCCACTGCTGTTGTCCTCTCCCCAGTTCCTGCGGAGCACAGAAATCTTGCCTACATTTGTGTCCCTTTGCCTGTTGGGAGCTATTTGAACTCACCAGTAGAGTGAAAATTCCTGGTGAGGCTATGGCAAGTTTGCACTGTCTCTTGCCCCCAGATAGCTCCCAAAATCTACCCTCTTGAAACTTTCATTTCTGCTTGGGCACCAAACCTCTAAATGCTTTGCTGATTAGTGTCAGGAGCTACCTGTCCCCCTGCCCTGTCCCTGAGGCGTGATTGCACCTGGTCAGGGAAAAGATAAGTAAACTAGATACACCCTAATGCAACCCTTAACTTTCCCCTAAGCAATTAACTGATAACTGAATACCTTCTGGGACTGAATGCCTTTGTGACGGTCAGTACTGCAATAAAATGTATCAGTCATCTTTGGGACTATGAAAGCACGCATTGTATCTCCTGAGAACCTGTTTTTCTGGGAACTTTCTCTTAGAATTATAAATGGCCTAATGACCCTTACTCATAAAAAACTGACCTTTACTAAAGAATGCTGTTTGCCTCTTGGTTAAAGGTCGCTTCCTTGAGGCTAGACCTGAGGTTTTGTAAAAGTACCTATGGCACCATGAGTGCCTGTGGCTAAAATTATAAAACTTACCTATGGGAAATCATTTACTGCCCTTTCTTGTCCTTGTACCTTTTGCCATAAATAAACCTTGAGAACCAGACAAGGTGGAGACGTCTGCCAGATGGGCAGGGGTGTCTGTCTGGTGATCAGAATGAAACGCAAGGCTCTCTCACTCTCTCTTTGGCCTACACCGTCACCCTTCGGGGGAACCTTGGACCTGGAGGAGCTGGACTCCAGCACTTGCCATCCCCATTTATAGTGTCATTGCCCTTTGGTGTTGGGTGTTTTTAGTCGGTGCCTATTGACACTTCTGGGTTAGCAGCTTCTTCATCTCCATATATGAGAAGAGGAGACACACAGGAAGCCCAGAGAACTCAGCTCCGTGTCATTCCTCAGGCTCCGGGATCCGTTGCCGGCTTGACTTCTCTCCACCTTTCAGAATCTTTTTATACTTGTTTCATATGTAACTTCTAGGATTTTACTTTTGTACTCAATAAGAGGAACAGGGAAAAGTAGGGTCTACTCCATCTTTCCAGGAACAGACATCTACCCTCACTATTTTTTGTCCACCTATATTTCATCAACTCTAAGATGACTTTTTCACATATTTTATAACAACCTTATTGAGACCCTACTCATACACTATACAATTCATCATTTTAAGTGTACAATTAGTGGTTTTTAGTATATTTAGAGAATTGTGCAACTAGCAACACTACCTAATTCTAGAACATTCTCTTCACCCCAAAAAGAAACCCATTTATTCCCTATTTCCCTATCTCTCCCCCTGCCTCTTCCCCCCCCATCTGCCATGGGCGACTACTAATCTGTTTTCTGTCTCTGTGAGTTTACATCTTTTGAACACTTCACACACCTGGAATCATACAACATGTATTATTTCGTGACTCACAATATTTTCAATTTTCATTAACATCACAGGTATCAGTATATCATTCTTTTTTATAACTGAATAATATTCCTGTGTATGAAGAACACGTTCATTGATCCATTCATCAGTTGATGCATGTGTAGGTTATTTCTGCTTTGGGGCTATGGCTATTGCAAACAATACAGCTTTGAATATTCATGTACATGTTTTTGTGGAGATAGAAGTTTTCATTTTTCTTGGGTAAATACCCAGCAGTGGAATTGTCGGGTCGCAGAGAGACTCTAGGTTTAACATTTTGAGAAACTGTCAGACTGTTTCCAAAGCAGCCGCACCATTTTGCATTCTCATCAGGAAGGTCTGAGGGTTACATCATATATTTTTTAACATCTCTGAAGTTGAGATGTATCTTTTAATCGATGACATGGTAAAATGAGAATTGGAAATGTCTTTTTTTCCTTCCCAGCAGCAAATAAAATGACCCATTTTGGAATCCAGGGCATCTCAGATTTGATGGTTCGTGGTAATTGTCCATCATCGAATAAACACGACCCATCTGGATAATAATGTACAAGTGCAGGTGATATAAATTGAGCAGTGGGTGAAGGAACAGAGTTGATGGGTGGAATTTAGATTTCGTCCTTGGTTGACAGAACAAGGAAAGTAGATACATAAGGAATATTTGCAGTAAAGGAATTAATAAATGTAATATATCTGAGAAGAGGAAAGAGGTGAAGTTAGGTGAGGCACATCTTCATCTATCATATAGCAAGGAATCAATCGATCATGTATAAAACCCAATGATCCATAAATAGAAGAACCATCACGTTACTTAGAGACATGGAATTAACTATCTTAAGAAACAATGACAGGTTGACAAGGGTGGTTGGTGTCTTTGTCATTACGTGTCCCGGGAGTAGGAAGGACGTAGGGTAGGTGATGTGGAGGGGGTTACTCCTTTAGAAGCCTTTTTGTTCTGGTTGGCGTTTAGCCATGTGGACGGCTTTAATAAAAATGTCTAAATCCCATACTAAAATGAATTTTAAAATGTGATGCATTAAACTAATATTCTTGTAGACACTGTGACGGTGTGAAGAAATATAAGATATGGTTGTTGAGTCAGAGGACAAAAAGGGTGAAGTCATGCCTGGTAATGGGCTGTTCCAAACTGTCCACTTCACAGATGCTGTTTATCCAATGTGGGCTCCATTATATCCATTACTTATGCTGTTTCTCCCAAACCCAAGGAGAGCACAAGCTCAAGAAGAGGAAAAGAGAGAGGCATATTTTCAGTGTTATCACATACTAATGATTCCCAAGTTTCCAGGCGTGGGGAGGTGAACACTGGGATTCTGACTCCGTTTCCAACATTTCCCAGGTGTATGACTAAACTAAGCTATTTAATCTCTCTGTGACTCAGTTTTCTTGTCCATACAACTGGCAGAATACTCAGCTTAGCCCACAAGTCTGTTATGAAAATCAAGCAAAACTAAGGATGTAAAAATTCCTGGAAAAGTCTGAAGTGTGGGGGTTAAGTGTTCCTTGTTAAGGCTTTTTGCACGTTAGCAAAACAGATGTTGGCACTTACAACACGGGGCTCCCTACGCTACCCCGGAAATTATTCCCCTTTGGTGATATGCAAGCTACTGAGCTCTTGGTTTTTCTTCACTCTTCTGCCTTCAAAGTATTAAATATGAAGATTTGAAACATTCACAAATCTGCTCTGTTGGAATCATGATGTAAGCAGGGCATGGCTCACATGCCAGTTGCAAATAAACTGTGAATCTCAGGTCTTGTGCAGTGTTCAGTGGACCAGAAAACATGTCTTGGGCATCTGTGAGATATTTTAGTGTGGCAAGTGACCGAGGGCTTCTGTGTATGGACGTATTTTAGGATATTCCATCTGGTTTCCTCGTCCCAACCCAAACGGACACAGACCATGGCAAGCAATTCACTGTCGCCCACGGTAAGGCTGAAAGTACCTTCTAGAGGATGATCATTTGCTTGGCTTTTGGAAACATCTGTCATATATCAGAACGGAGGAGGCCTCCCTCTGTGCCTTCCATGAACTCCAAGGGCTTGGGAGTAAATGTTTGTTGACATGTGCGGCGTGCATATGATGAGCCTTGACACTGAACTATTTACTAGGCACGTGCCCTCATCTTACACAGATTTAAGGCATGGTCCTTCTCCTCTCCCCACCAGACAAATGAGGAGGCAGGCTTCGAAAGACTGGCCTGGGGTGCCCAGGTGGTTCAGTCAGTTAAGCATCTCATTCTTGATCTTGGTTCAGGTCATGATCTCATGGCTCATGAACTTGAGCCCTGCGTCGGGCTCTGCACTGACAGTACAGATTCTGCCTGGAATTCTCTCTCCCTCTCTCTCTGCCCCTACCCAACTTGTGCTTGCTCTCTCTCTCTCTCAAAATAAATAAATAAATGTAAGAAAAGTATATTTATTTTAAAAAAAGAAAGACTGGCCAAAGTGCTCAGAGTCATCGGACTATGGGAAGAAGCCAGAACTCACATGCTACTTTGGAAGTCTGAGCCCTCATCCCAGTGCCGCCTACCTCTGCCATGTACACCGTGAGCTGATGAAACATTTGAAGGGGAGGGGTTTCTAGTATCTTCAGGTGTCCATGTAAACCCTCAATCTTTGCAGTAACCCCAAAGGATTGATTTTACTAACACCATCATTCTTTTTCTTTTCACCAATGAGAAAACTGACAAGCATGGAGATGAAGAAGAGGAAAGGGAGGTAAGACAGAGTCAGGGTCAGAATTGGTGGCCATGTGGCCAATGGAGGCAGGGAGGGAAGGGACAGAACAGTCAGTCTGCTGGTGGGGGTAAGCTGAGAGGCAGGTAAGGGGATCCTAGTTCAATGCTCTGCTTGTGATGATGCGTCCTGGCCTGGAAGTATCATGAGCCAACTTAATTATAGGGAAAGCATGAGCTACCTGGGGGGAGGGGGGGCAGCAGCTAAGAAAGATGGCAGTGAACCTTGTGCTGGATGTCTCTCTGCCACCATGTGGGAAGATGGTAAGGAAGTCAATCCAGAGGGCACCCAAGAGATGGAGTGTGAGATACTGCTCTTGGTACCACTTCAGCAGCTGGATCCAGCCATGCCTGAAGTTGCCACTGGGCTTTCTGTTATGTTGGCCAAAGCCATTCTCCCTTGTGCTTAGTTTGAAATGAGTTTCCATGGTTCTGAGCTCCAAGAGTCCTGACAGCAGACACCTACAACTTTTCACAACACAGATATCCAATGGTTCTCTCCGTAGGACCCTGGTGATGTCTGGGAAGCTGGGGTGGACAGGAGGGATGTCCCCAAGGTCACGCCAGTGAACATAGAGGCTAAGGTGAAAGATGCAACATCACAGTCCTGATCTCTGCCTCCACCCTCGGTTAGGATGAAACAAGTAGGCTTTAAAGGTAACCGTTCAGTATGCTGATCTCGTTAGGTTTATTCTGGGCTCTTCACATCATGTTCCCTAACTAGAGTCTCCCAGGAAACTGAGAAGTAGCTCCTTTTTGCAGCACCTGTTGGAACTCTCCGGGGGTGATGAAAAGCTGAGGCATTGTGTAGGCATTTTCGTGTTGATTATCTTGGTTGTATCTCAAAGTACCCCTCAGAGGTGACTATCCTCAGTTCCACTATGTGGATTAAAAAAAAACTAAGAGTCTAAATTCAGCCATTGGCTCCACATCCTATACCTGTAACAGCCTCACTAGGGGGCTTTCTGTGGCAACAGTGACCTGGGGACACAAGGTCTGTCCTCGATGAGCTCACGTGCATTCTGTGTGACTTACAGCAGAACGCAGACAGCCCCCAAGAGGAAGCCCAGCGCCTTCATCCATCAGCTGGGATCTGGACAAGTGACGTCACTTCTCTGAACCTCCGTTTCCTCTCCGTAAATGTGGGATACATCAAATGCCTATGGGAAGCTTGTGAGAATTCTTGATGAGATACGTGTGTGACTACAGTGATTCTCGCCAACCAGCAAGTGTAAACCAGCTTGATTGCGGCAATCATTTCCCAGTGTCTATGCGCATCAAACCATCATGTGGTGCGCCTTATTCATCGACAGTTTTTAGTTGCTGATTATACTTCAGTAACGTGCAGTGAGGGGTGGGGTGTGGTGGCCAGGACCAGCACGTCAGCAGAAGAGGTGAAGGGCACAGAGGAAGCCGTAGACATAACGGTGGAGAACAGGTGTCCCAGGGTCAAGGGAATTGCTGGCCAGGGTCAGTCCCTACAAGCTGGATGATTTTGAGTAAATCGCCCGACCTCCCTAGACTTCATTTTCCTGGTCTGCAATACACAGGATTTTCCTTTTGCAATACACAGTCACTTTCTTTTGGGATGGTGGTGTAACGAATGAAGCAATGCATATAAATGGCAAAGCCCGGCCCCCTAATAATGCATCAAGAAATATTAGGTGCTGCTGCTGCTGCCACCAGACCTGAGCACTAGCTGCCAAGGGGCTGGTTCTCAACCTTTGGTTGCCCTCATATTAAAGTCTCCTGGGGAGCTTTTAAAATTTTGATTCCCAGCCATACAAGGCCAACTAAATCATACTCTTTGGGGACCAAAGCCAGAGATCAATATTCTGTAAAGCTCCCGAGGTGACTCCGAGGTATAGCCAAGATGTGCCTCGTGCCACAAAATCAAAGATGATTTCAGGGGTGCTTACTGTCTTCCTGGGAAGCCCAGCAGGTAACGAGATGGGCAGAGAGGATGACTGCATATTCCAGGCATGGGCAAGGCACTGGGAAACAGTGCTGAAGGACGGGTCAGGCCTAAGGTGTCTTTGAACCCAAGCAGCATTAGGAAGTAAGGAAAAAAAGACACCTTGAACTATTTTTTTTGTTTCCTATACTAAAGAAAGTAATTGCCCGTCACTCACATTCTGGGCAAAAAATGATTTTCGCATAAGTCACCAGGTCACAGCAGCCCTGGCTAATACCAGCCTGCGGGGCAGTTACAAAGCGGTCCAGGGTGTCTGTTAACCTCTTAGGGGCTCAGCTTCCTTCTTCCAAGATGGGAGAGTAACTGTCATGATCTTTACAGGGCCTGCCAGGGGGTGAAGAGAGAAGCCATCGCCCCCTACCTCAAACAGGTGTTCTAACATGAGATACAGAAACTGGATGCCCTCTGCCGTCCCCTTGAGGGGTCTGAGATCAGAACCGTCCTCTGCAACGGGTGGTGCTATCTCACCTGCACGCCCAGATGCCTCTGATCCTTTTAGTGAAAGACTCTTGATAGGTCAATGCCCAACTCAGAGGTCACACCAAGGACAAAAAAGACTGATAAGAACTAGTTTGGCATCTTGGGTTGAATCGCGTCCCTCCCCGGGGCCACCCGCAAGAGATAGGTTGAAGTCAACTGCCAGTCTCTGTGAATGTGACGATATTTGAAAATAGGGTCTTTGCAGATACAATCGGGCTGTGATGAGTTCTTGCTGGATGACGGGGGGCTCTGCAGACAATGACTGGTGTCCTGATCAGGGGCCAGAAGCACTGAGACACCAGGGGAAGAGTCACAAATGGGAAAGATGCAGGTACAGCCCAAGGCACGCCAGACACTGCAAGCAACCACAGGAACTAGGGTAGGCAAGGAAGGATGCTCTCCTGGAGCCTTCAGTGACACCCCGATTCTGGACTTCTGCTCGCCACATCCGTGAGCCCACACGCCTCGGTCATTCCTAGCCACTCAGTCTATGGTCATTTGTTCCTGCAGCCCCGTGGAAATGAATACAGTGGGCGGCCTATCCTTTTGCAAACAGGTATGGGAACCATTTAGAGCCTCTGACTCTGATCCAAGAGCAGCGGAGCAGAAAGAACACTGTCCACTTGGGAATGAGTGGGTTGACTCTTGTGAGCCAGGACCTCAGGTGCCCAAAGCTTCCTAAGCACCTTTCAAAGGGTTAATTGCCTTTATTTTGTGCAAGGAAGAGGTAGAATCTGGCTTTGGTAGAATTTGTTAACATCAAATTGGATCTTTAGAGACCTTTCCTTTTTTTTTTTTTTTTTAAGTTTTTAATGGTTATTTATTTTTGAAGGAGAGAGAGAGAGAAAGAGAGAGAGAGAGAATCCAAAGCAGGTTCCAGGCTATCAACTGTCACCACAGAGCCCGACGTGGGGCTTGAACTCAACGAACCGCAAGATCATGACCTGAGCCGAAGTCAGATGCTTAACCAACTGAGCCACCTGGGTGCCCCCAAAGACCTTTACTTTTAAAAGTGAAGATTTCTGTTGGATCGTCTGGTCACGGCGCACCAGTACGGGGACCCTCCCCACATTCGTACTAAAGAAGGAGACTGATCTGGGTCACAGAACCTTCTATTCTTCAGCTTCTCGAAAACAGACCATATAGTTGGCTTCTGGCCAGGCTCATCCAACATTATGATATTATCTCCAGTTTCTTCCCAATCTTGGCTCCTTCTATAATTAGAACCCATGGCCAGAGTTCTTCATGAAACACAGGCTTGTTCCACCTTTCTGGGACCTCCTAATTGCCATGCAGGCAGATTTCTCCCACTCACGATCCACAATCTAAGTCCTGCTATTCTATTTGGATCTGACGCACCCTCATTGGCTCTTTCAGACATATTCATGGTGTCTTTTCTCTGCCTAGAATGGAGGAAGGAAACGCGGGGGGTGGATGGGACAGAGCAGACAAAGTCTCCGTTCTCCGGAACTCAGGTTTGGTGTTATCAGGAATCCTACAAAAGACAGCTGGCAGATAACAAAGAGGGGCAGGCGAGACCCCGGTCGAGAGAGCTTGAACACAGAGATAAGAGGAAAAGCCTAAGTAGGAAAATGTATTTTAAAGTGCTCAGCTGGGAAAGCAAAGAGAAAGAGAAGAATCAATTATGGAAATAAAGGATTAGTTCTTGAGAAGCGTAGAGATGCTTGTTAGAACACCAAGATAAGGGAGAGAGAGTTGGGTTTTTCTGGTCGTTTCATTTAGGTCCTTTCCCATTATGTCTGAATACGAAGCCCCTGACAGGTTGGTGGGATTATAGCTCGAAAACGCTGATTTCCACAGAGAGCGACATAGGAGAGCTGGGTGACCAGGAAAGAGCCAGTCTGGGCCTCACTGCTTGCCAGTCCTGTGATTTCCATTTCCCTCACTTCTATGTACCTTGATGTTCTCATCTATGCCTATTTTCCCGGAAGGACCTTCTTTAAAAAGGAGATAACTTATTACGTACAGCATCTGGGAAGGACTCAAGGAGATAATGCCTATAAAATGCGCCTCAAGTGGTTGGCAAACAATATTAGGTATTCTTTTCATGCGCTGTGTGCGCAATATTTACCAGGGACAGCATTCCTTTTGAGTGGCTCTGTTTGCCACGCTCGGATCACAAGCCCCTGATTTGTTTTCCAAGGCAGATGCCAAGCACCGCCTTTCACTTCTCTCCTTACCTGACATCCAGAACTGGAGGTGGGCAGGTCCTCTGCGGACTCACCAGGCTGCTCCATGCCTCATTTACCGGATGATCTCTTCCTGGGGTTGGGTACGGAGCTCCGAGCTAAAGAAACAGAGTCTCTGTTGTCTTGTGGCTTAAATGCTAGGGAGAGAGAACAAGAAAATGCACATAAAATTAGGACAGGTGGCCTTAGATGCTACAAAAGGAATACAGAGCACAATTGACTGATAATTGTTGGATGCTGCCCCAACTGTCAGAGGCTGTGGAGGCTGGGCGTGCAGCCCCTGATGAACATGGAGAGGGCATTTCAAGCCGGACTGATGCTGGAACACAGAGCCATCTTGAATGATCACACCTCTGACAGCGTAGAAATTACCATGGGGCATGTTGGCTGACCAGCAAACACAAGCACGTATAAAAGGCGAGGACTTTGCCAAGAACTCCTGTAAATTCTGTCCTCTAATCCCTAGTTACATTTATCACCTTTGTTCTGACCCTCAAGGTAAATCTGCAAGAAGGAGAAAGAAGGAAGGAAGGAAGGACAGGAGGAGGAGGAAGGGGAGAAGGAAGAAAGGGAGGGGGAGGGAGGAGGAAGGGGAAAGGAGAAGGGGAGAAAGAAGGGGGAGGAAGAGGAAGGGGAAGAGGAGGAAGGGGAGGAGGAAGAGGAGGAGGCAGCTAGAACGGACATACAGAAATGAAATTGACCTTGGTCTTTCTAAAAGGTCAATGTAGGATTTTAATTTCTTCTCTGTGCAGCAAATGGAGATGAAGCTTGCCTCAAATCATTTGAGAATATTGCTTCTTCATTTAATTAGGAAATTCCTGCAGAAGTATTTTCATTGAAATAAATTCAGTTAAGTATAATCAAGAAGCATGCAGATCCCGATGGAGGAGAAACTCAAGGTTTAGGGGTGGATGGAGCCTTTTGAAGTCTCGGGAAGGTTCTCCAGGGGTCTGCGTTGGCTCTTCCTCTCCAGAAACTACCAGGGTGGTCAGTCTTGGTGGGCATTTTGACCATCTCTGGGTAAAGGGCCCCCCGTTGGAACTCTGCCCTAGCCCAGACAGCTGGCCATGCTTTCTCCCACTGCCAATAAGATGCTACCGCAGATGACAGTGTGACATGAATTTCAGAGTCAGAACAATCTGCTGGGTCACCTCCTCGGGCAATTACCGGTGGTGTGGCCTCGGACAGTGCACGTAGCTTCTCTGGTGGTATTTCCTCTTCTGCACAATCAGAGTCTGCACAGAAGGATTAAATTATGAGGCACATAGTAAGTGTTCAAGAAATGGTCTCCAGGGTCTTCATTATTGACCTTGATTAATGGAAGTCCAGTCAGAGACTGTGGGTCCTGAAAGCAGAGATGGATTCACAGCTTGGCTGAGGGTGGGGAGATTGTCCAAGTGGGAAGAAGAGAAATGCAGGAGTTTGAGATTTAGTCTCTCTGTTTCTCCAGCTGCCTGTCTCCCTCTCATAAGCCACAGTAGCCTGTGCCCACCTGCTCTCATAGATAAAGCGAAGGCTTGAATAACTGGAAAAAATCCCCCCTTGCTTCTCTGAGTCTATTATTGACACTCACAGGTGCCATAGGAAGTACCTGCAAGTTCAGTTACAACAGTGACCTTCAGAGCCGTACTTTTCTACTTGCAGGGGGATTTTCACAAATATCATTTCATTGGATCATCATGAGTGATCACCTTTTCCAGATGGGTAGCTGAGGTCCAGGACCACAGGTAGACTTGCGTCAGATCTCAGAGACACGAAGAGTCACACCTGCACCCAGTTCTCAATACCAAGGTTAAAGGCAAGATCTTGAATGGACTCTTCTCCATGGTACCTACAGTGTGCCCAGCGCTCAGCAGGCACAGACTGCTGCTGAAACTGGGAGAGCCACCAAGTGGCGCCGTGAGACACACCTCTGTGGTCCTGAGGCCAGGAGAGGGTGAGTCGATGCTCATTTGGGCTTGCCTGCTCTTTCCTCGGCGCACTTTCCATACGTGCCATGTTCCGTGGCTCCTCTCTCGGCCGTTGGCTTTGATTAATCGCACCTTTCATGACACCTATTGCCCATCTACTTTCTAAATGGATTATTCCTGGGCAGTAAACTTATGAGGGGGGTTTGTGGGTCCCCAGAGCGTCTTAAGCATGATGTTGAGGGGCCACGACTCAATGAGGCATGATCTCCTGAGAGCACAAGACAGACACTGGAAGGATGCTGTCTGCTCTCCAGAGCCTTTCTATGCCGAGGAAAATGTCCACCAATAACCAGCACAGGAGCTACTGGCCACATGTGGCCACGGAACACTCCACATGGGTGGAACTCCATTTTCAATTTCATTGTATTTGAGTTATTTTAGATTTATACATAAATAGCTACCCGTATCTGGTGGCTATCACAGTGGACAGTGCAGCTCTCAAGTAACCCAAAGACTGAATCTGAAGAACGGTGTTCGAACCCCAGTTCTGCCTGTCACTGCCCACGTGACCTCGGACATGCCGGTTAAGCTCTCTGAGCTTTGGTTTTTCTCATCTATTAAGTAGATCAAGTAAATTTTTTTTCCTGAAGCTCTCACAATCATTTAATAATCTACTGTATATTAAGGTCCCGATCAGTGCCAGGCACATAAAAAGCTGTTCAGTGGGAGCTGTTAATACTGCTCTTCCAGCTGCAAGTACGAGGAGATCCCAAGCATGTAAGAAAGTTGTGTGGCAACTTGTCTGTGTTGGGAGCTCTTGTGGGCTGAAGAAGGAGCCCAGGACCGAGTTACTTGGGGTTTATCCACCTGACACGATTCACCCTCCTATAGAGATTATGGAGGGAGGCCATGAAGACAGCTTGCAGCCGAGTTTCATCTACACAGAACACAGATAAGAGTTGGGGGAGACGCTGGGGCCACTAATGCACCTTAAGAGTGTTCTGAGGAGTCACCAGTTTTGCTCTGGAGTTCCCGACCAGGCTTTGTGCCAGCTCCCAAGGTCCCCTGCACCTTGCTGGTCTGGCTCTCCATGCCCTTTCTCTGCCTGCAGTAACACCTGTACCTTGTACCCTGAACATCACCTCCATATCTAACAACCTCCACTCCTCTTAGACCTTATTAAAAAGTCCATTTATTTATTTTTAAAATTTTTAGTATTTATTTATTTTTGAGACAGAAGGAAACGGAGCATGAGTGGGGGAGGGGCAGGGAGAGAGGGAGACACAGAATCTGAAGCAGGCTCCAGGCTCTGAGCTGTCAGCATAGAGCCCTATGTGGGGCTTGAACCCATAAACTGTGAGATCATGACCTGAGCCAAGGCTGGACGCTTAACCGACTGCTCACCCTAAAGAGTCAGTTTAAACACGCCCTCCTTTGAAAGTCTTCCTCTATTTCTTTTATGGGTCTCCTTGAGCAAGCCTTTGTTAGAGAGCACCTGTTGACGTCTGCATATCCAGCTTTCTGCTAGAGGACCCTATATTTCAATATCTAGAGAGTCTTTGAACCTAGTGCAGAACGTGGTATGCAACTGTATTAAATCAATATTTGACAAGACAATGATGACAACAACAAAGATGATGATGATGGTGGGGACAATGATGATGTTATGCTAATGATAGTAGGGATGGCAACGGTGATGGTAATGATGGTCGTGATGATGATGGTGATGGTGATAATTATGGTGATGGTGATGATGATGGTGAGGACACTAATGGTGATGGTGGTGATGGTGATGATAATGGTGATGGAGATGACGGTGATGATGGTGAGGACACTGATGGTGATGATGGTAATGATAGTGATGATGATGGTGATGGAGACGATGGTAATGACAGTGAAGATGGTGATGGTGATGATGGTGAGGACAGTGATGGTGATGATGGTTGCAGTGGTGATGACAGTGAAGATAGTGATGGTAACGGTGGTGATGGTGATGACTGCAAACCTATACACAGGGGTGCCCACATTCCAGGCACTGTTCTAAAGGCTGTACACTTACACCTCACAACAACTCTAGGGAGAAGCTACTAGTTTTGTCTCCATTTTCCATACAGGCAGAACAAAGATCAGAAAGTTTAAATAACCTTAAGGGTGACCGAGCCTGGAGGTGGATCCTTACACTTCCACAGTGCTGAAGGCTCTGCTACCCCAGGAGACCTGTCCCCGGAGACCCAGAATGAGGACAAGTGTTGCTCTGACTCCTGTTGATTCAGGAGCTGGAGGACCAAGACCCCTGCATTGAAGCGTAAATTGTCAAGCCTTAGAAATAGCCCTGCATGACTCCTGAGGGCGGAAGCAGGTCCCCACATCCCTTCCCAATTCCCAGGCACTTAGCAGGCAGACAGCTGCAGTGGAATGATTTACAACCACTCGGCATTTCCCAGCAGGAAGCTGAAAAATGTCACCTGCTGCGTATTACGCCAACTGCTGAGCCTCTCACACAAACCAGCCACTGGGGACTTTCTGCAGACCTGCCTGCCTCTGCCCCCCGACCCCACACATACTTTTAACCAAGGCCCCGGCTGGCCCTGTGGCAGTCCTGCCTCGGCTTGGCTCTACGCAGCCGGGAGAGAGACACACTGAACCCGCCATGGTGCGGACTAAACGTATACATTGGGGGCTTTTCTAAGTAATGAAATCTCCCCACGGAGACATGAATACTAAGTTTCACGTATTTGTTTTCCCTTCATATTCTCCATCTTTTGTATCACAAACGGGCTCACTTAACAAATACTGAGCCCCTTTCATGTGCCAGAGGCTGGGGCACTGAGTTGGAAAAAATACCCAGCTGCCGTGCCCTCGATGAGTTGGGGGCGCTTAGCTGCGCAGTGTGATACACGTGATGGCAGAATCGGGTCTGGGGTGCTAAGGGGCACGAGGCAGGGGACTCTCACTTTGAGGAAATCCGGGAGGGCTTCACAAAGGATGGGGCATACAGGCAGTGCCTCTGCGGCTTGCGAAAGTGAAAAGGCCAGCAGGGAGGCCTGGGCAGAGGTAAGAGACTCAGGAAAGGTTTTGGGGGCATGAAAGGGTGATGCAATGTTAGTTTGAGGTTTCCTTTTTATTTTTTTAATGTTTTTTCTTTATTTTTGAGAGACAGAGAGACAGTGCAAGAAGAGGAGGGGCAGAGAGAGAGGGAGACACAATCCAAAGCAGGCTCCAGGCTCTGAGCTGTCAGCACAGAACCCGACATGGGGCTCGAACCCACAAACCGTGAGATCATGACCTGAGCCAAAGCCGGACGCTTAACTGACTGAGCCACCCAGGCGCCCCTAGTTTGAGGTTTCAGCCTGGCTGGGCTGTGGTACCCGTGACACGATCAAACACGAACCTACACTGAAGGCGAGCTGTAGGTGCGGTCAACACCCATCGCCAGCTGAAATTTAGGTAAATGAGGGCATGGGCCTCCTTCAGTCAGGGGAAAGCACTCAGAAGCCAAACCGAGGTTTCCTGCAGAAGAAATTCTGCCGCAAGATTCTCTGGACCTCCGCCTGACCTTCCAGCTCGAGGGGCTGCCCTTCGGACTGCAGACTGACCAGCCCCCAATTCCCTGAAGCGAATCTCTTTCCTACGAATATGTCTCTATCCCTCTTTTTTCTCTCTGCTCTTGGTTCCGTTTCTCTGCAGAGCCCTGGTGGGAGATAACTTCCTGTCTCTGTGTGGCTGGAGCTGGGGACACAGGGTCAGAGTGGGAGAGGGGCTCGGAGAGAACGGGGAGACGCCCCTTTGTCACGAGGGCGGCAGGGAGCCCCGGAGGAAGTGGGCGAGTGGCTGGTTCAGGTGTGTGCCTCAGAAGGTGACCTGGTGGCCAAGTGGAGGATGGCCTGTCACCCACCCCCCTCCCTGCAGCCCTGGTCACGCCATCACTGCAATAACGCTTCTCCTCTTTAACGGCATCACCACAAACAGGAGTTAGGAGCGGGGTCCTCAGTCAGATCCTGGTTGGGCACCAGCTCTGCCTCTCAGAATTGGTGACCCAGACGAGGCTCCTGTGTCCTCTGGGCTTTGGTCCCTTCTTCCACACACCCACCCCTGAGGGGACAACGGTCCTCACCTTCAGGGTCAAGGTGAGGATGAAATGAGATGCTGGGCACCGTCTTCCCGATTCGCCACCCTCTCTGTGCTCCGAGAGCTGAAACACCCCAGACTGTGGCCTCCTGGGGCTCCCTCCCCCCTTCAGGCTGAGTGGTTTATGCTTTCTCAATCAGCTAGCCCTGGAGGACTTCATCATATCTCTGAACTTGACCCCCATCCTTGTAAACAGGCCCCTTATTAAACGCTCAGTTACCCCTTCGGTGTATGTCCATCACACACCAGGAATCCTAGACACGGTGTTCACGGTCACCTGTTCTCACCACATGGTCCTCACATTTACTACGATCCACCGATCCACCGGAGACACAAAGAGGCCACGTGACTTGCTGAGGGTCCTGAAGGAGCGTGCGCTTAGGGAGAGCCCGGGTCTGCTCCCTGCTTCCCGTGCACACGCACAGCAAACGCCAGCCCTCCTCACTCGGCTCCGCCCACAGGGGAGAACACGGAGGCCCAGAGAGGTGAAGACACTTGCCCGAGTCTGCAGTTAGTAGAGGGCGGAGCCTGGATTCAAACCCAGAACTCTGGGACCTGCCCCATCCTACAGGGACGTCACCTCTCCCCCGTCCGGCCCTGAGACGCAGCTGGCCTTCCAGCCGGCGCTGTCGGGGCTCCTGCTTCACCAGCCGAGACATCTCTGTTTCCCGTCACGGGCACCGCAGCCTCCGAGGAGAGAGAATCGGATCACGGGTTCGTCCGTCTACAGAAGCTGGGAGGGATAAGGACGTGCGCGGGGTCGGGACGGGCCAGTCTCAGCCAAATGTAGAACTTGTCCCCGGAAGGTCCCCTCCCCCGGAATCGAATCAGAATGCGGTCTCCAGATCTGCCCTCCATCATTTTGGATTCTGGGGAGGATGGGAGGCAGGCAGACATGTCAGCTCCCCAGGATGGGGGCTCTGCGTCCACTCCCCGGAGGGCTGACAGCCTCAGGGACCGGGTTTCTCATGCGGATCGTTGGGGTCAGTCAATTATGGTCCAAGGGCTGGTTATCCATCACGCCTTCACAGCCTGGCCAACCCAAATCGTGGGGACCTGCGGCCTCTTTTAGCTTACTGCTTGAGATTTCGCCATCAGAATGAAAAGGCTCCTAATCTACCTGCTGATCTGAAATTTCCTTGCCTCTAAATTGTTGGTATTTGTTGGGCTATAGCCTCATAAGAGTTTATTATTTTTTTTTAAGTTTTTATTTATTTTGAGAGAGAGAGAACGCGTGTGCAGGGGAGGGGCAAAGAGAGAAGGAGGGAGAGAATCTCAAGCAGGCTCGGCACTGTCAATGGAGCCGACTTGGGGCTTGAACTGACAACCATGAGATCATGACCTGTGCTGATGTCCGGAGTTGGACACTCAACTGACTGAGCCACCCGGGCACACTGGCCTCGTGAGAGTTTCATGTCAGTGTAATGGGACTTGGAGGTTCAGAAATTCCTTTAATTTCATTTCAATTTCTTTTCTTCCGTTATATCCAGGAGAAGAATAATTTAATGCAGTATTTCAAAAAAGTCAGGAGATTACGATTCCCTTTTTTTTTTTTTAAAATAATGTTGTTTCTATCTGTTTCCCTCTTGTCTATTTGTACTTAAGCTTAGAAAGATGTCTGGCATGATCCTCCCAAATGTTAACCTTGGCTGTTTCTGGATCATGGGACTTGGCATGAGTTTGGTATTTCTTCTCTGTACTGTCTCTAAATTATTTAAGTGTTTTACAACAGTCATTTCCACGAAGACAGTCCCAATGCTCCGAAGAGAGAGAGAACAGTAAGAAGAAGGGCCTCGAGAATTCAAGTCCAAAGTTCCATAACAGATGAAGAAACAGAGGCTCAGAGTGGACAACAGTTACGTCAGGTCACGTAATTTGATTGTTGAAGCAAGACTAGGACGAAGCTGTAGATCTCACTTTGGGCTTTCTCCGGTGTTCCTTCATTCGCTCATCAAAGCTTTCATGAACACACACTTAGAAATAAGAGGAATCCAATGCAGTCCCCGCCCTCAGGGAGACTGAAGGTCGAATCAAGGTTTATAGTTTAAGTACTCAAGTTCTGGAGGAGGCCACAAGGAAGGTGACAGGAGGGATGGAGGCCAGGCAGATGAGGAAAGGGGCACGGGCTCCAGGAAAGCCCCCTAGGGGAGATGTTAGAAGTTAGCTTGGTGCTAGGAGGGGTCCAAGGCTGGAGAGCAGTGTGAGGGTACATCCAGGGATGCCCCAGGGAACACGAGCTCCTCACTGCGACAGTCACCCCGTGGGCACATTAGAGTGGGGCTCCCTAGAGTCTGCGTGGAAACCTCATGAAGACAGCGCCCTTGGCTTTCTATCCACTGCAGTGCCCCAGCTCCGATGACGGAGGCTCCAGAGCTGTTACATAAAAGCTTAGCAAAAACGGCGCCCCTCCCCCGAGCCTTCTCCAGCTCCCTCCTCACCCAAATTTAGCCCAAATTAACCTCGTTCCTATTTCTTAGACCTCTGTCCATTTATCTTAGCACCTGTAATGCTCTGCCTTGTAGAAGACAGAGTTTTTTTTCTACATCTGTCTTCTCCCCCTAAAAAAGAAATGTCTGGTCCCTCTCTGTATCACCTGAGTAGACAGCAC
Organism: Helogale parvula; assembly: GCA_004023845.1. Taxonomy (NCBI): domain Eukaryota; kingdom Metazoa; phylum Chordata; class Mammalia; order Carnivora; family Herpestidae; genus Helogale; species Helogale parvula. Next base: position 115,879 of record PJEM01001991.1, read on the forward strand.
ACAGAAGTTACTCAGTGAAAGCCTGCTTAAAAAAGAAGAGACCTATTCTTCCAAGTCTTCCCTCCCACCTTACCTGGAGGCTTTTTCTGCACCTGGCCACAGTGTCTAAAATTGTCAGCACCTACCTAAAAGGTTCGCTGGGATCTGCAGGAAGGAGGAAGGATTCTGTTGGGATGGGGATGGATGTAGTGGGTACCCATGGTTTCACCTGCAGAGGAACATCCCCCTTCTCTTGGTTACAGCACGTGTTTTCCTTTGGCGAGGGACCCACTGGATGCAGTTTTGGTGGGAAAGTCCATCTAGCGGAATCCATCCAACCCCCACCTGTGGTTGACCAGCAGCCCGGGCCCGTCAGCTCATCTCTCCCAAGATTTTCAAAAGTACACGGAGTGATGCAAAAAGTATAAATATTTGGAATGAATTCCCTCCAATGTGTTAAGGCAGACAGAGTCTGCTTCTGGGGACAAGGTCCATGAGACTGAGAGTCACTGAGTATCTGGACAGGAACATGAACTATCATGTGGTCCCCAAGGGCCCTGGGCTCCCTGCCCACTGGGAACACAGACCTGTGTCACCAGGGGCTCTGGACCTTGGAGGTGACCATGTTCTCCTCTGAGGCCAGGGAATCTCTGACATTCTCGTTTTGTACTCGGTGTAGCAGGGGGAGAAGGGGGTGTGGAGGGGGAGAGGCGTGGCCAAAAGCCCAGGACGTGTAACTGGGTGAGGACTGAGCACAGCCCTAAGCTCCCTCCATGGCCAGTCAGCTCATCTCCAAAAGCGACTAATGAAAAAACCTGTCGAGGGAATTAAAGCCGGGCCTGGGTTTTAAAGTCTGCTCCTCCGTCACTGCTATAAAGCTCCAGAACCAGACTGCCCGCATTCAATGCCCGACTTGGTTAGTCCTAAGAAACTGACTCTGGGGAAGCAAACTAGTATTTCTGCACCTCAGTTTCTCCATCTGTAATGTCTTTTAGATCAAGAGTGCTGAGCATAGGGTCTGGTACCTCGTAAAACTCCGGCAAGCGTGAGCTGTGACGGTCGTGAAGGCAGAAACTCCTTCATCCCCAGATGCCTCTCCTTCACACTTTAAGTACTGAATGCATCTGAAAATGTATGTGTTTTCTGTAAATCTAAAATTATCCAAAATACAGAGTTTATTTAGAAACCGATGCCTTAAGTTAATGTGGGAATAAAGACTTCATTAGCTTTTTTAAGATGCCCAATTAAAAATTTATGTTTATAAACATGTAACTTAGAGTCAAGAGTAACTTGATTATGTTGGTCAACCACAGTTCAGGGTTGGATGGGTCACTATGACTTTAGTATCAAAGTAACTGAGTATTAGGGAACCCAATCATGTGCTATGGATGGGATACAATGTGGGCTTTAAAAATTCTGGGGGGGCAGTATTTATTTATTTTTGAGAGAGACAGACAGAGCAGGAGGGAGAGGGGAGATAGAAAGAGAGAGAGAGGGCTGCACAGAATCTGAAACAGGCTCCAGGCTGTCAGCACAGAGCCAGATGCGGGGGCTCAAACTCAGGAACAGCAAGATCATGACCTAGGCCAAAGTCGGACGCTTAAGCAACTGAGCCACCCAGGCGCCCCAATAATGATGGGCTTTGTATTGTGGCCAGAAGCTCACTGACTAGAACGGCACTCGCCTTTGTCAGTTCTTCATATGCACAATGCTCTTCTCACCACAGGGCCTTTGCACATACTGTTCTTTTGAGTTCTCCACACTTCTTCACCTAATTAACATCTTATCATCCTTTCGTGCCAAGAATTCACACCATTTCCTCAGAGAAGTCCTCTCCAACTTCCTTATCTAGGTTAAAACTTCATAGTATCATCTGCTACGATGTTATAGCCCTTACACACTGCAATCTTATGTATATTTCACAAACACTTGGTTACTATCTCTTCCAATAGACTCGAGGTCCCATGGGAGGAAGAGACTGGACCTTCTTTTACTAATCATTGCATCTTTAGCACCCATCACAGTGTTGCACACAGCAGGAGCAGACGAAGTATCTTTTGTAGGAATGAACAAATAAATGAGCGCGTTTTGGATTCACCAAGGATCTGCTTGGAGAGTTCAGTTCTTAGCATACACTTGATGATAATTTGATTCCCGTCTCTTAAATTTCCCTGTAACCTAAGCTCCATGAGGCCAGTAGTCCCGTCTGCTTTGACCTGCTGTAAATCCAACGCTTGTCACATTTCCTGTCGTCCTCTAATTACCTTTGATGGGCCACACCTCACCTCCACTACCTTGGAGACCCAAGGGAGCAGGTATTCTATCCCGTATGGCAATGAGTCAAAAATCTGCAATCGAAGCTCAGGTTGATTTCCCAACCTTCAGCTCAGTGAGCCTGTCTCTCTGGTGGACAGCGCTGGCTGGAGCCCTACAGGCAATTTAACACGGACATCAGACTCGAAGTGGGATTCGCCGTCCCCTCAGACTTCACAGAGCGCACTCAATGAACCATGAGGACATGGAGGGTCCTCTTGGACCCGTGACCTCCCCTGCTGTGTCACAGGTGATGCACAGGAACATATGACCTTCCCCTGCCATTGTATGGTCGTGGTGGCAGAGGACAAAGGCTCCAGGCAGCGTGGGGAAGCAAAAAGTGCATGGGATGGGGACCTGCATTCCAGCTACAACTCTGTTCAACACTATTAAAAATAAAAACCGAGGCGCAAACAGAAAGGGGATGATTAAGCAGTATATATAATGGTAAGACCTTTTCATATATGCTTTTGTTCCATTCATAATAAATCTGTAGAATGGGCACGACTATACCGTTTTAATAACCAGGAAATGGAGACTCAGAGAGAGAGAGAAAAACACGTACTCAAGCTCACCCTGCTTAGGTAACAGGCTAGAGATCAGAACCCAGGTCTCTCTGACCTCACAGTGGGGCCTCTCCATCAGCTTGCCTTCGACCCTCGCGTGCTGTGTGGCCCTGAAGAAGCTGCTTCACCTCTCGGATCCTTCGCTTCCTCCCGTGATGGAGAGCAGGACCACACCGACCTCCAATGGCGGCCCCGAGGGCCCCTGGATAAGATCGCGCACACTGAAGGCAACAGATACCCGCTAGTGATCATGGTGCTCAAAATCCGCAAGCAGGGAGAGCAGAAAGAACAGATCCTTCTGTCGGTGCGGTGAAGGCAGAAGGGAGCTCTTGTTATTCCTGCACGACTGAGCACAGCCGGAGAAGCAGCAACAGAATTCCTGCAGTCAAGGGGGATGTATGGCGGGTGGAAGGGATGGGGGGGGGGGCCGGAGGTAACCGAGCTCTCTCCCTTCCACCCCGGCCTGCCTTTACTTTTTGCCAAAATGCAATTTCAGATTACATTGGTTCTTTCTTCGTGCTAGGTGCGAGCATTTTCGTCTCAGCTGTTGCGAAAACGGGGAGCGGAGTGGTTTCGTCTCAGCTGTTGCGAAAACGGGGAGCGGAGTGGTTAGACACCCCTGTGCCCCCCCGGCCCTCCGCCAGGCGCCCGCCGGACAGCTCAGCCCTCTGCGCGTGCCTCTAGGGAGCACTGTTTCCCCCTAAACTGCGGCCCTGGGCTGCTTCCTGCAACCCCCCAACTCCTGCCACCCCCCCTCCCCCCCCCCACACACGGGCTGGTTTCCATGAAAACATGACACTAACTCTCCCAAGACCTGCTAAAGTCCTCACAGTCCTGGGCTTGGCGGTCGGTGTGAAATCCTACTTGGTCCCTGAAGGTGGCGCTTTTGCCACAGCTCCAGCCCCCTACCCTGTCTCAGTTTACCTGTTTGCAGAGATTTGTTTCTTTAGGAGTTTCCTCCCACATTGCACCTGGGGGCTGTAAATGCTCTTGACGCTCAGAAACCCGGGCTGTTTTTGGAGCACAGGGAAGACAGAGCAAATAAGAAAGCCCGAGGGACGGGAGGGGACGAAGCCACATCACTGCCTTCCAAGAGTCACAGTTTATAAGGAGACAGAGCCGTGAATGAATAAAAACAAGAGCCATCGCTTCCAGAGTGCTTGGTGTGTCCAGGCACCACTCTAAGTGTGTTAAAGAAGTTGCTGCATTTAAATCTCACAATTCCAAGAGGAAGGTATTACTGTCCTCATCTGCTGGGAGCCAAAGAAAGAGTTAAAGAACTCTGGGATAAAGTTAAGACAGAATTAACTAGTTGGTGGGAAAAGTTACAACTATGCTTTACAACCCTGGTGGAATTTACGACAGGATAAGCAGCAGCTAAGTCATAAATAACTTTTGGCTCTAGGAACTGAGATTACCTTTTGTTAGCAGGTCCCTGATACCCTGTGTTTCCCACCGCATTCCTTCCTTCACCTGCATTTTTCTTCCCCCTGCACATGTATATAAGCAGCCTCCATGATTAAACGTTAGAGCTTGATCAGACCTCCTGTCTTGCTCTCATTCTTTGTGTCTCTTGTCCCATCCATTCATCCGTTCCCTCCTCTAGGTCCCCGTTGAATGACCCCATGGGCCGGGGCACTCATCTTACAGAGAAGGAAACTGAGGCTAGTCGTGGCAGGAGCAGGAGGCTGGACATCAAGTCTGTGCACTGTCTTACAGATTCTATAATTACTATGGTCTCAAGGGTAGGCTTAATAAAGGGGGAGTTTTAAAGGCTGTGTACGGACAAAGGTGTTCCAGGCAGAGTCAACCACACGTGCAAAGGCCCTGAGGCCAAAGAGCTTGCACACACAGGGAACAAAAACCAGCTTGCTGCAGTGGAGCATAACGAGGCACGGGGGAGTGAGGAGGGGCAGAAGAGAGGAAGACATGTCATTGGGAAGGTGGGTTCTGGTTGGGTTGGAAAGAGCCCCAAATGTCAAGTTAGAATTGTGGACTTTGACCCAGTGGGACAGGGACCTACTGGCATTTAAGAAGGGGAGTGAGGTGGACAGCTTGGAGTCAGGAATGATCTGCCAGGCAGTAAGGAGGGGGGCTGTTCTAGGATGGTGCCCGGATGGAAAGAGTTACCATCTCCTCCTGGCTCCTGTTTTTAGAGAGATATGGGGGCCCCTAGGGATCCCTGCACCCCAAGTGAGTCCAGGCCAGAAGGTCTGCGTCTCGGCCGTAGCTTGCCTGGAAGTAATCAACCCCCGCTTATAAACTGGCCTGTTTAGTCTTCCAAGAACTGAGAGCTGGCCAGTGATGCCACAGAGAAGTCGGGTGCCCTTCCAAGTCTGAAAAGTCTAACGATAAAGTCAATTTTCTGGACACCTGCAAAGGAGAGGGAGCCATTCTAGACGCAAGGAACTCTGGAGGGCTTCTGGGTTTGTCTGCCTTGGGGAAATGACTCACTCCCTGTTGGGGGTAAGCTCCTTGGCGCCTGCCTGCCCCACCTCCCCTCAGCTGTGAGGGTGACCTGGACTTGTGCTACAACTCCATCTCCCCAGCCATGATTGGCCTGGGGAGGGGGGGGCTCAGTCGGGTTCTTCTGCACAGTCTGACATATGGATGTCGGAGAGGACCCAGCATTCCAGACCTCCCTAAGGAATGAACCTACAATGAAGCAACACTGAGGGAAAGAGAGCCAGAGCTGGGGACGGACTGGACGCATCTTGACTACATAATTGAGCCTATTGATACAGCAGAGCCTGAAGTCAATCTGATCTATTTGCAACTTACACGCTGCTTCTCCAACCAATTAAAACTGCACCTCCTCGGCTCTTTCCTGAGTCCATCGCGGAGCCCAAGGGGATAGAATGGGCAGGTTGGCCAACACGACCCCTCTGGGAGCCCCGGGCTGGAGTCGGCGTTGGGGTAAGGGATGGAGGCAAGGGAGAGAACCACCTCAGAATCATGAACTTGACGGTAAGGGTTGGGAGGTTCCCAAGCAAAACGTACGTCTCACAGTGAAAAGAAACAAAGGATTTCTGGGCTGGGAGAGAAACAACAGATGCCCTTCGCGTCTGTTTGTATTGCGGGAGGCAAACTTCTGCAACACAAATGCTAAAATGAGATCGGCCTTTCAGACTCCTTAGTCCCTGGGCTGGGTTATGTGGACGAAAATTCCTGCAGGGTGAGCGCCCCCCACCATGTTCTAGGAGGTCGGGTGGTAGGTAGGTGGCTCTCTTCATTTCAACCCTGGTTTTTAATCCTACCTCCCTGTCACTCTGCCACCTAAAGCCACTGGGTCAGTGAAAGCACCACGTTTTGTTTTTAGAAGTCTCCAGGCTTCCGACTTCCCCCGACTTTGCCCTCGCATTAACATTCTGGGACTCAAACTGGCAGGGAGTCTCCGGTAATTAGAGGTGATAAACAAATGCTAATTAGCACCGGGGCTGCCCCGGGAGGGAGCCACCGGCAGAGACCCAGGCCTGGCGTTTGTGTTTCCAGGATTCCTGGATGGCCCCCTCTAAGAATCCTTTCTGAAGCTTCTTCCAAAGAGCTCAGAGACGGAGTATGGCGGTTGGGGGAAAAGCTCTCCATCTCACCCCTGCCACTGCCTGCTGCCCCATGTGGAGGCAATGTACCTTCGTCTCCCCGAGCCTCCAAGTCCCCATCGGTAAAATGGGAATGGTAGCCATCTCGACCTTAACATGATTTTATCATGTGAACAAACACCGCATGCAACATGGGCAGTACTTGCCACGGGACACTTGTGTGTCACTTGGCAAGTGAGTTTCCGTGGGGACACAGTAAAACACAAGGGGGTGGGAGGATCGTGGGAGGTGACACGTGGAAATTTGGGTGCAGAGCCCTCGCTCTGCTCTGTCCATCCCCATCCCCACTCTCCGGCTTGCCACGTTCACGGTCCGTGTGTGGACCACTCCAGTGCCCTCCGGCCTGGCTGCCTCCTCTACCTTCTCTCTCCAGATCATTCTGCGTTAGTCTCCTAGGACTGCTGTCACACACTGCCACAAAACCAGCAGCTGAAAACACATCGATGTACCAAGTCATGGCTCCGGAGGCTGCACGTGTGACCCCGGGCTGCTGGTACGGCGGATTCGTTCTGTGGCTCCAACGCAGGGTCCGCCCTCTGGTTCTCTCTGGTGTCTGCTGGTGAATCGCGGGCAATCCTTGCCCTTCCCCCGCTGGTGGATGCAGCCCTCCCACCTCCGGCCTCCTCCTCACCCCTCTGAGCCTTCCCCTGGCTCACCTCCTTCTAAGTTTCGCCCTTAGAAGGACGCCTGTCATCGGATTTGGGGCCCACTCAGCTCATCCAGGGCGATCTCGGCCGAGATCCTTATGTTAATTACATCTGCAAAGGCCCTTTTTGGTTGGAAGCCATTTTTAACTAAGTTGAGAAAACTTGTAAAGTTAAGGCAGGTTTTGCAAGGCCTCTTGCCATCAGAAGGAGACCAATGTCTACCCCCCACTCAATTATTTTTGCTTGAGCACCGACCCCCAAGGCGCCTTGTTGACTGGTAGCCGGAGTGACTGTCTCCTTCTTCCTTCTTCCGGCCCTAAAAGTATGCTAATTGTACCTTATGAAGGAACTTATTATAGCAATTTCTTCTTTCGTGATTAAAGGAGCAAATATTACATTTCCTGAGAAACCTGTTTTACTTCCCCTCAAGAAAATGGGCTATTGACCCCTGCTCACAAAGAACTAACTCTTGCCTTTGCTGTGCTAAAAACACTGTCTTGGGGATATCTGGGTGGCTCAGTTGGTTAAGCGTTCGGCTGCGGCTCAGGTCATGATCTCACGGTTCGTGGGTTTGACCCCACATAGGGCTCTGGTGCTGACAGCTAGCTCAGAACCTGGAGCCTGTTTCAGATTCTGTGTCTCCCTCTCTCTCTGCCCCTCCCCTGCTCGTGCTGTCTCTCAAAGATAAATAAATGTAAAAAAAACAAAAACAAAAACCATTGCCTTGTATTTGAATGCTGAGGATTCCTTCCTTCCCCATATGATAAGCATCTAAATCACCTATAATCAGTCACTATTGATAAGGATTATGCATGAGTCTTCTACCAATCTACGTTCTGGGAAATTTTTACATACCAAAGTATTTGTCATCAGAAATCATTGTCTAAGGCAATTGCCACTTCTGTTTTGTGTCCCATACACTTTTTCCATAAACAAAGCTGACTCTCCGGTCAGTGCAGAGATGCCTGCCTGGTGACCAGAAAGAAACTCGTGGCTCTCTCGTTCCCTCCTCCTTTCACTGACACCGTCCATCCTTCAGGGAGCCCTGGACCTGCTGGAGCTGGACTCTGGCACTTTTTCCAAAATAGGTCAGAGTCACAGATTCGTGGGGTAAGCATGTGAATGTACCTTTCTCCTTGGGGAGGGGGGTGGTCAACTGTCCGACTACTACACATCCCAAACCACATACCTCATTTCCAGGTCAATCTGCCCCAACGCCATCGGTGCTCCTGGCATCACGGCCTTCCCTGGCCAAGTGCTCCACAAAGCCTTTTTGTATTTGACCTAAAAGATCACGTTCGTCACCCACCTGTGGCCCCTGGGGACCAGATCCCAAGACTCTCCTCGCCTCATGCGCCCTCAGCCAGAGAAGCTGAGCTAACGACTCCTCTGCCCCCATCACTTCCTCTCCCTGTCTCTTGGAACGTCCTCCCATGCATAGTCCCATCCTGGACTCCGCACTCATCTTCTGTTGTGCCCAGTAACAGCCGGCCTCAGGGCCTCACACGACGTGCACTAGTGACCTCACGGTCTCTGTGCATCGGAGGACCGGGGACAGCAGAGGTAGGGCCTCACGACCCACAGCAGGGTGTCCGTGGGCTGTGTCCTCAGAGGGAGGTCTGGCCAGGGAAGGACCCACCACCAAACTCATGCTGGTGTTGGTGGAATCCATTTCCTTGCACGGAAGGACCGAGCACCCTGCGTTTTGCTGGCTGGGGGTGGGGGCCTCCCTACTCCCATGGCACCCCGGGCACGCATCCTGCCTGCGCTCAAAACTCCTTGTTTGGGGCCACCTTTACATCTGCCTGGCACAGACTTTTTTTTTTTTTTTTTTTAACATTTATTTACATTTGAAAACCAGAGAGAGACGGAGCACAAACAAGAAAGGGTCAGAGGGAGAGGGAGACACAGAATCGGAAGCAGCTCCAGGCTCTGAGCTGTCAGCACAGAGCCTGATGCGGGGCTCGAACTCATGAACTGTGAGATCATGACCTGAGCCAAAGCAGGTCGCTTAATAACTGAGCCACCCAGGCGCCCTAAATGTTTACTTATTTTTGAGACAGAGAAAGAAAGAGAGATACTTTGGGGAGGGGCAGAGTTAGAAAGGGAGACACAGAATCAGAAGCAGGCTCCAGGCTCTGAGATGTCAGCACAGAGCCTGACGCGGGGCTGGAACTCACGAACTCCAAGATCATGATCATGATCTGAGCTGAAGTCAGACTTAACTGACTGAGCTGCCCAGGCGCCCCTCCCTGCCACAGACTCTTACTTGTGCTTCAAAGGGGAGTATCCTCTCTACCTCCCTGACAAAGTCACTGCTGTTCCTAACTCACCCTCTTCCTAACTCCTGGTGGCTTTGTTTTTACCCCTCTTACAGCACTGATGGATTTATTTATTTATTTATTTATTTATTTATTTATTTATTTAAGAGGCAGCAACATGGCAGCAGACAGGAGCAAAGAATAAGGTCTTGGGAGTTAGAGAGCCTTGGGTCCGTGGGTCCGTCCTGGCTCCTCCACTTACTCAGTGTGAGCCTGAGTTACTCAGCTTTCAACATTCAATTAGAAAGACGCAGAAGAATCTCTTCCTAGGTTATTATAATTATCAAAGATGCTAATTTCTGTACTGCAGTTAACGACCTCTGGGTCACAGCAAGGATGATGGATAGTTTGTATGAGTCAGGCTGGGTGAGGTTATATTGCAGTAACAAACATCCCCTCACCCGGAAAAACTCAACAGCTTCAAACAGATGTTTGTTTCTTCAACCGGCCGCATGCCCACTGAAAGTTAGCAGGGGAGCCCTGTGCATTTTAATCTCTTGGGGTCCCAGGGGATGGAGCTCCCATCAACACTGGGGGGCTCACCAAAGAAATCACTCTGGAATGATCCAGAAGTGAAACAGGACACTCAGGATCACCATGCATTAGCCAGAAGGAATCACACAATCCTGCCAGGGGGCTAGGAAATAAAATGCCCCCCACCATGTCCCTGAAGGAAGGAGACCCCCAAGTAGGTACTCATGATGTGATTTCTGTGAACTTGAAGCTCATTCCACCACAGGGAAGAATATGTTCTCATCACCCTTTATCCATAAAAGCAAGGATCAGTGTCTAGGACATAGTAGAACGTAAGAACAAAATGTTAGAGAGCCTGACTTTAAAAACAGAACAGTTTTGATGCAGAAGAGAAGAAGCCACCGTCCTCTCCATAATATAATTTGAGGAGAGAGAAGTTTCCATCTCTCCTTAAACATTCCCCTCCTTCACGTGCAACCACGGCCCCTATTTCTGCCATTAGGTGGATCCATTAGGGGCTTCTGAGGTGCATCTGTACAACCCCAGGCACTGGACTGTCCAAGCAGGGTAAGATATTTGCGAATACACCATTTATTCATGCCGGCTGTTCCCAGGGCCGCCGGCCAACTCGCTGAACTTGGGGCCAGATAGCACGCTCTCGCCGGGTCCGGGTCTAATACGGATCTGATTCTCGATGCTCACGGAGCCTGCAGGGTCTGGAGACAGAAGGCTGATGCGTCTTGAAGGAGGAGATAATAGTAGTAGCTAAGAAAGTGCTTTCTGGGTGCCTGGCTGAGCAAACACAGGTTTGTGAGATTTCATCCTTACAGGAGGAGGAGACTAAAATGTCCTTCTCCCGGTAGCAAGATTGTAAAGGGTTTGCCCTGCTCCTTCGTAGGACGGGTCCCTGCAGGACACACAAGGGCAGTCTTAGGACTCAAGTCACATGGGACAAGAAGACAGAGAGAATGACAACAATCAGAGTTTTCCAGAGGCTGGCTCTCTACAAATCCTGCTCACTCAATAGCTTAACTTCCCTGGGTCCCGGAATCTTCCCTCCTAACCGTGGGCTCCTGAGTTTTCCCCAGGGGTTTGGCCCGGGTCCTGTTTCTCAGAGAGAAGAGCCACAGGAGGTCAGAGACACAGAACAGATTCCCTGCTAAAAACTAAGAAACTTAAAAAATTTTAATGCTTATTTTGGAGAGAGAAAGAGTGCGAGTGGGAGAGGGACAGAGAGAGGGGGAGACACAGAATCCGAAGCAGGCTCCAGGCTCCGAGCTGTCAGCACAGAGCCCCATGCGGGGCTCAAACCCACGAACCGCGAAAGCATGACCTGAACCAAAGTTGGACGCTTAACCGACTGACCACCCAGGCGCCCCCCAAACTAAGAAACTTTTGAATGAATGGATAAGTTTCTTAAAAAAAATTCACTTTGGAGACGACCTTCAAAAAAGTTAAAGTTGTTTTCAGAGCTAGCTAGTTGTGCTGCGTTGGGCTGGGAGCATGAGAGACAAAGTCTTGGAAAACAGAAGCTGTTAAACTCTATTCAAGACCGCACGTGCCTTGCTTTATGGAGAGAAGGAACTCCAACAGTTGGGTGTTGATGGGTGAACAGGGCTGGGCTCCAGCATTTCAGGGGTTCAAACAAAAGCCCCTGCAAACCGTGGGAAGCGCATCCTGCTGCCGTGAGCGGCGCACAGACGCGCTGCGTGTTTGGGGCTTGGCAGCAAGAAGCAGTGGAAATAATTCTCTGGAAATGAAGAGAATCAGCAAAACACGAGGCAAAAAATAGACAAACGGAGAGAGCAAATGGGACAAGAGAAAAGACGGTCGGGAGCGGGCCGCTTTTCTGTGTCTCACGCGGCTCGGGTGGCTTGCGGTAAATGAGTTTCTAACGATGTTTTTACAGAACCGGGCTTATTTAACTGGGCTGACGCAGCGCCTGCGGCTTCTGGGGCCGTGTCCTGGGGAAGCAGATGAAAGCAGGAGGGGGAAGCTTGGGCCCCGGCTGCCAATCCCTCTGTCCTCCAGGGAAGGACCCCGGTCAGGTGCCGCCCCCACTCCCTGCCCTGGGGAGTCAACCAGCCCCTCCTCCCAAGTGCCAGCAGCACTGACCTTGGAGGAACGTAGACCTACAGCGACAATGCTGTGCTAACAAATGCTCCTTGGAGTGCCCGCGGGGTGCCAGGTGAGGTATTTTTTGAATAAAAGGAGGAATGGATGAATGTGTGAAGCACATGGTGTTCTGTGGTCCCGTAGACAGAGCCCTCTCATTTTGGGAGGGAGGACGGAAGATGGAAGGCTTCCTGGAGGAGGCGATGCAGGAGAACTCAGGAAAAGAAGACGCACAGGGGCGTTTGAGGCAGAAGAGGAGATGCGAGTGAATTCATGAAGGACTGTTAACAAAGTACATCCCAGTCCTGGAATTTCCGGTCATTTGGATTTGGGTGGAAGGTGTTGGAGGAAGAGAAGTAATTTCCCCTCTTCTCTTGCAGGCTCTTGAGTGAAACCCACCTGTGATCAAAGATTAACAGGAAACAGAGAGGCAGAAATTTCATAACACATGGATCTCCTGTAGAAACGGGGACCCACCCAGGCAAACGGAGTAACTCTGGGATGGGCCCAAGCCACCAGCTTACAGAGCATCTCCAGCTAAAGAGGAAAGAGAGATGTTGGGGGCGGCGAGTGAGGAGGCCAGTTAGGAAGGTTGTCAGGAAAAGCCCAGGAAACAAGGGTGCAGATTTAGGTCTCTGTCTTCTTCTACGATGAGAGTTTCTGGGGGTTTAGTGACCTTTTCCCGGTACCGAGAGGAAGATGCCTCTACAAATGGGGGGTTCCCCTATGAATGTAAATTTCTCTTACAAAAATATCTCTAACTTCTATTTGGGTCCTCAGAGCTTCTACTGTGTCTGCTATTTCTTAAAAATAATCAGCCTAAAGGGGTGCCTGAGGGGGGGTGCTCCGTCCCACTTTGACTCAGGTCATGATCTCACAGTTCATGGGTTCAAGCCTCGTGTCAGGCTCTGTGCTGACAGCTCAGAGCCTGGAGCCTGCTTCCGATTCTTCTCTCTCTGCCCCTCTCCTGCGCATGCTCTCTCTCTTTCTCTCAAAAATAAACATTAAAAAAATAATCAGCCTAAAAGAATCCTCCTGTCAACGTGAGGGTGATCCTGGGGGGGGGGGTCCTTTCTGCGCCCCCTTCAAGGATTTTAGAGGCAGGTGTTGGAAACTGACAAGATGGCTCTCAGGGAGCACACGCCGCGGGCTGGGGACACACGGCAACAGCCAGAGATGGTTTTATCACAACTGAAGTGGGGAGGGGGTGCCACCGGCATCCGGGGGCACACAGGTCAGGGGGCCTCTAAGCCTCCTGCTGAGCACGGGACAGCGGGCCGGTGGGGCAGCCGCGGAGAAGCCTCGCAGGATGCGTCTCGTGGGGAATCACAGCTCACGCTTCAGATCCTTTCCTCCGCCGCAAACCCCCCGAGTCGTGGATTTCTGCCCGTGTCTCAGACAAGGACACCGAGGCTCTGAGAACTTGAGTCACTCGCCTGGGGTCACAGGGTACCAGGCAGGGTGGATTCGCACTCGGGCAGCCACGCTCCGGCTCCCTGCTGCTAACAAGCTGGACAGAGAAACCCAGGGCCCGGCCGTGAAGGTCTGTGGATGCAAGTCACGGAGGCCGGGCGCAGAGCTCATCTGCGACACCCAAATATTTTTCACGTTTGGGCTGGTCACCTTCTCACCCCCCACCAAGGACTCTGCCCGTAAGAAGCCAGTGGTGAAGTCACATGAGTTTCCCAGAGACACAGAGCAGAAGATTTTCCGTTTTTCCCCCCTTTTTAAAAAATGTTTATTTTTGAGAGAGAGAGAAACAGACAGAATCCGAATCAGGCTCCAGACTCTGAGCTGTCAGCACAGAGACTGATGCGGGGCTGGAACCCACGAGCAGTGAGATCGTGACCTGAGCTGAAGTCAGATGCTTAACTGACTGAGCCCCCAGAGCAGAGGACTTTTCAACGTGTTCATGGTGTTATCCGCGCCCCTCTCCCGCCACGTCAGGCAGGCGCTGGCTTCCTGCTAAATAGAATGACAAGAGCAATTGCCTAGTTTATTCAGAAAGGACTTAAAACATAATTAATGGAAGTCTCCCCCTGTGGCTCCAGGCTTTCCCTCCCGTGTGGCAGGAGGATGGAGTCCTTGAGTGCTCGGTTATGAAGACACTTCCCTGAAACCCTAATCACAGACACGGCGCGTTCCCTGCAGGTCCCGCGGAAGCGTGGGGTCCTCGCACATGCGTGCCCGTCAGGTCCGCTCTTTGCAGGTGGATGTCCAGAAACAGGAGTTCAGGCCGATGATCACTCTTGCAGCCTTTCGCTGGAGGCCGGCCTTCGCGCGGGATCTTGTGGGGCGCATCGCCCCGGCCCGGGGAGGGAAGCACCCGCCCATTGTACAGATGAGGGCACTGACGCCCGCACAACCTCAGCTGTACACGTGCAGCTGGCCAGCAGGGCCGGACGCTTCCCTCAGCTCGGGGCGTAAGGAGTTAACAACCTGGCCGTTCGCTCCTTTTAAAGGCTTTGGAACAGTGGCTTCTGGTTTTGCAACTGAACTTGGCACAGCGCCCTTGCTCAGATAAGATTAAGCCGGTCACATACAGCAAACATATCGCAGACAAATGACCCCTGGAGGGAGGCCCCGACTCTGATTTCATTCCTTGTTCTGTGAGTACATAACTCTAATGGGGTGAGAGACGATGGTGGGATTTCTCTCTTCACGACTCATTCAGAACACGGGCCTGGGGAGAGCCGGGTTTCGATCTGAATCACAGCTCTGCCCCTCCCAGGCTATGTGACACAGGGCTAGTGCGCTGGCCTCTCTGAGCCTCTGTTCTATTGCCTATAAAATGGAGATAACCACAAAGTCACTATGAGATTAAAAAAAAAAAAACCAAGAGAAGAAGAAATTCTCTTACTGAACTTTTAGCACACACAAGGGATGATGATGTAATTCCCCAACCGTGTTTTTCTTAATGCTGTAACTCATTTCAACATTAAGTTTTATTTTTGCTTCGATAATTGAAGAAAGTGAGGCTCAGGGAGGTTAAGCCACTTGCTTAGAGACACACAGGTGGGATTTGAATGCAGAGCAAACTCCACATTTCCTCTTTCTGATATACCTGGATGCTTCCTAGGAGAGCTTGAGAATCTGGACTTTTCATTCCAAATGTAGAGGTTTTGGGGGGAAGAAGGGGTCAAGGAAATATTTCAAATGGATGGAAGGTAGAAGAGAAAATAATTTGTCTTTTACAAGTGAGCAGTGATAGGTCTGAGTTTGAGAAAAGCTGATTCTGCTCTAAGTCTGTTGTATCTGAGGCTTTACTCTCTCTTGAGGCAGTGAGTACATTACATCAAATCCCTTCTCTGATGTGAAAGGATTATAGAACAACAAAGAGGGACAGATGATGAGATGAGAAGTATGTTATTTTCTGGAATGAAACACTTGCATGAAGTCTAGAGGAAAAAGAGGCTGAGGGGTTAAATGGCTGATCTATCAAAACTTGCGCCCATCATATATAAAAAGCTCTTCCAAATCAATAATAAGAAAACAACCTGATTTTTTAACTGGCAAGAGATTTAAAGAGACATTTCTGCAAAGATGACATACAGATTGCCAGGAAACATGTGAAACGACTCAACATCACCAGCCATCGGGGGAAGGCAAATCAAAGCGGCGATGAGACACCATGTCACACCCACGAATAGGGCTAAAATACAGAAAGAGACGGTAACCAGAGTCGCAGAGGATGTGGAGAAATGGGAACGCCCAGCCATTGCTGGTAGGAAGGTACAATGATGCAGCCACTTTGAAAAATAGTGTGAGAGCTTCTCAAAATGTTAAATCCAGCATTCCCACACGATCCAGCAATTTCACTCCTGGAGGACCTGAAAACACGTTTGTACAAAAGCTCGCACGGCGATACTTATAGAAGCATTCTTCATTATAACCCACATGTGGAAACAACTCAAATGGCCTCCACGTGAGGAGCGGATAAACAAAGCATGGCCCATCCATACTGTTGAATATTACCCAGGCATGAAAAGGAATGAAGGATGGACGAACTTCAGAACACTTTGCTAAATGAAAGAATTTGGGCACAAAAGACCACACGTTATTTAATTTACACGAATCCTTCGGAAGAGGCAACATTATTGGTACAAAATGTAGATGAGCAGTTGCCTAAAAGATGGGGACGAGGGAGGGCAAGACAGAGAGTGTCTGCCAACGGGCATCCGATCGCTTTTTGCAGTGATGGGAATATTCTAAAATCAGATTACGGGAATGGGGGCACAGCTGTGTAAACATGCCGGACGTCACTGAGGTTCACGGACAATGGATGGATTGTACGGTACGCAGATTACAGCTTAAGCTGTTTAAAAGAGGTCTGGCCGTCACTGTGGCCAGTGAGGGTCAGCACAGGGTCCCAATCGGAATGACCCCCTCTCCTGTCCACTGCAGAGCACTGCCTTACTCCAGCCTGAGGCTGAGTTCTGAACTTACAGAAGCTTTTGCTCGTGGGGCCCAGGAACCCAACTCGGAAAAGGCCAGGAAGGACAAGCCCCTAGCTTTGCTGCCGATGGAGTTGTAAGCGCCCCTAGGACGTCATCTGTCACCAGCTGGCCCACACCCGCCCCGGTACTATCTCCAGTGTGATTAAGTCAGCAGTGCCTAATGTGTCTGCTAGGTTTGCATCAGGGCTCCCCCGGCCCCCGCCGTCTGGCTGGCCATCCACCCAGGACTCTGCAGCAATTCATTGCTGTATCAATAAAACCCAGGTCTGGCCTTCTTCTCATGAATTACATTGTTTAAATGAACTTAACAGTTGCATTGAAGAAAGAAAACAAGGGGAATCAATAAATGCAAATCTCCTCCGTCAGAGAGTCAGCATTTCCTGTGGACCAGAGGTCAGTGCGGAGATGGGCACACGACACACAGCAGAGACACTGTTTGTCACTGGCAAGACCGTATGGAGAATCCGCGCAGGCGGGTAAGACACAAAGAGTAGAATCTTGGTGCCCGGAAGCTGGAGGCTGTGGGTGCGACCAAGCACAGACTCTGAAATCACTAAGACTTTTGTTCAAAGACCAACTGCTCTATTTCCTAGCCATGGATTTGGGCAAGCCACCTAATTTGGGCCTCAGTTTCTCTTATCTGCAAAATGGGGATAATAGTAGGACCAGTGTTGTTATAAAGATGACATTAGACACAACGGAGTAACACTGCAGTTCACACTCAACAGGGGCTCAACGAAGGTTTGCAACGGGTCACAAAATGTAACATTTTTCTCTTGTTAAGATGTTTCCAGTTCCAGAAGCAGAGTCTGTCTTTCCCATCCTCCCCCATGACCGGGGACAGAGTTGCCTTTTACATTTAATTCCTTAAACCTCCGTGAACGTGCTCCACCGAAACACCACTGACTGAGTGTTCAACCAACAGGCACCTCTTTCCCCCTGTTCTGCAGGCTCCAAGGCCAAGGTGAAGGTGTGGGCAGGGTCTGGTTTCCGGTTTGTCTTCCCAGCTTGCAGGCAGTGCCTTTTCGCTGGGTCCGCGCGCCAGAGACAGGAAGCTCCAGGTCTCTGCATGATTCGAACCCAGGGAC
>PJEM01001991.1:133537-149512 GCA_004023845.1 Helogale parvula
ACAGAGCAGAACAGTCCCAAACTGGCTCCTTGCATGCCGTTGCGCTCTTCTTACTGTTGAGTCATGTCCCGCTAAGTGTGGCTACACCACCCATTTATCTGCTCCTGCACTGAAGAGCATTTGGGCTGTTTAGGTTTGGGCTGTGATGAACGGAGCTGCCGTAAATGGTCCCAGACAGGCTTCTGTACATAACCTTTCATTTCCCTAGGAGGAGGACCCAGCACGGAGAACTCCAGGTCATACACTAAGTACATGTTTTGGTTCATTAAAAAACCCCGTTCTGTTTTCCAAACCACATTTTCATTGGCCCTAGCAAAGTGTTGTTTCCAAATGTTTTCTAAGACACTTATTATTTTTTTAAATTTTATTCCAATGTTTATTTTATTTTTGGGAGAGAGATGGAGCATGAGTGAGGGAAGGGCAGGGAGAGAGAGAGAGAGAGAAAGGAGGAGAGAGAGAGGGAGACACAGAATCTGAAGCAGGCTCCAGGCTCTGAGCCATGAGCACAGAGCTCAATGTGGGGCTTGAACCCATGAGCTAGGAGATCATGACCTGAGCTGAAGTCAGACGCTTAAATGACTGAGCCACCCAGGCACCCTTATTTTATTCTATTTTTAGTGGGCTCCATGCCCAGCATGGGGTTTGAACTCATGACACCAAGATCTTCCTTTTGGCATCTACAGAGCTATGCATTTAGCATAATATCTCTCTCCTTCCATATTTCCCTCTAGACGTTTTATAGTTTTGCCTTTTACACCTAGATCTACCACTGTAGGTTAATTTTCATATAAAGGTGTGAAGAGCAGGTCAAAAAGTACTTTTTTGCATGAACATGTCCACCTGTCCCAACACCATCGGTGGAAAAGAGGACCCCTCTCCGTAAAATGTCTCTGAAACCTTTCCAAAAATTGACCGGATGCATTTATGTGGGTCTATTTCTGATCTCTCTGTTTTTGTTCACTTGTCTCTGTAGGCCACTCCCATAGTGGGTTGATCACTGTCATTTCTCCCAGGAAATCTCAAAAGGGTATGATTCCTCTAACTTTATTCTTTGTTTTCAAATTACTTCCGCTCTTTTAGAGCCTTTGACTTTCCACATAAATTTTAGATGGGGGGGCGAGAGATTATTTTTTGGAATATTATTCTACGCTCTTTTCTTCTTCTCTCCTCTCTTCTCCTATGGATTCAACTTCTTTCATGCACCTTTGTCCTTCAGGTTGTCTGTGACCTCATGTTGGGGAGTCTGGTAGGTTGCGCTTCTTAAAGAAACTGGTCCGTTTCATCTAAGGGCTCGAATTTATAATAGAGTTGTTTGTGGGGCTTCCATATTAGCCTTTTAATAGCTGTGGGGTCTATAGTGTTATCTCATCATTCAGTCCTACATTGGTAATTCGTGCCTTTTCACATTTCTCTTTTTCAGAGTTGGATGTTTACCAAATGCATTGATTTTTTTTTTCAAAGACCCAGTATCTTTTGGTTTCATTGATTTTTTTCCCTCACATTCCTCTTCTGTTCTCAAGTCCATTGATTGCTACTTTCTCTTATTACATTTGCTTGCAACAAGGAAATGATTAACACTGTTATATTTGCTTTGAGATGTTTTGTTCATTATTTTCAAGTTTCTTAAAGTGGAGGTTTAGACCGTTGATTTAAGAACTTTAT
This sequence comes from Helogale parvula, assembly GCA_004023845.1. Classification (NCBI taxonomy): domain Eukaryota; kingdom Metazoa; phylum Chordata; class Mammalia; order Carnivora; family Herpestidae; genus Helogale; species Helogale parvula. Next base: position 135,200 of record PJEM01001991.1, read on the forward strand.
CTTTTTTTCATGTTTATTGACGTTTGAGAGAGAGAATCCCAAGTAGGCTCCATGCTGTCAGCATGGAACCCGACACAGGGCTCGAACTCAAGAACTGTGAGATGATGACCTGAGCGGAATTCAAGAGTTGGTGGCTTAACCAACTGAACCATCCAGGCGCCCCAACCTTTCTTCTTCTTTAACGTGAGCATTTGATGCTATGAAGTTCCCTCCACGCACTGCTCTGTTTCCGTCGTACCCAGGGTTACGTGCAATATTTTGTTTTCATTCAGTTGCAGGTAGTTTCTAATCTGCCTTGAGATTTCCTCTGAACCTTTTTTAGCATCCTACTTTTGTTTATAAATTGCAGTTCTGAGTATACCTATTGTATAATGGTGTTTTTGTAGTGGTTTTTCTAAAAATACTCAACTTCACAGTGTATTTAGGAGTCAGTCTTTACCACGTCAAGTGGAATATGAAAATGGTACCCCCATCCAGGGTCTTTGCCCTTCTCTTCATGCCGATGCGGCTTAAGTACCACATCTGCATTCAGTATAAATCACTATACATCTCACCAATCAGTGGCATTTTTCTGGCTTTCAGTAAGTCTATTTTATAAATTTTTTAATGCTTTTTATTTATTTATTTTTTTGAGAGACAGAGAGAGACAGTGCGAGCAGGAGAGGGTCAGAGAGAGAGGGAGATACAGAATCTGAAGCAGGCTCCAGGCTCTGAGCTAGCAGTCAGCACAGAGCCCGACATGGGGCTTGAACCCATGAACCGTGAGATCTGACCTGAGCCAAAGCTGGACGCTTAACCGACTGAGCCACCCAGGCGCCCCCAGTAAGTCTATTTTAAAGAATTCAAGGGAGCAGAGTAACTTATTATATTTTACCCAGATATTTACCACTTCTGTGGTTCCTCTTTCTTTTGAAATTTTTTAAATATTTACTTATTTTTGAGAGAGAGAGCATGAGCAGGGATGGGGGGTGGGCAGAGAGAGAGGGAGACACAGAATCAGAAGCAGGCTCCAAGCTCTGAGCTGTCAGCACAGAGTCCAATGCAGGGCTCAAACCCATGAACGGTGAGATCATGACCTGAGCTGAAGCCGGACGCTCAACCAACTGAGCCCGCCAGGTGCCCTGTGGTGCCTCTTTCATTATCAATGCTGTAAATTGTTTTCTGGTGTCATTCCCTTAGCCTAAAAGTTTTCCTTTGCAAGTTTTTTCTTTGATAGAAGATCTGGCAACAAATTCTCTTATTTTCCCTCACGTAAGAATATCATTATTTCACTTTTCTTCTTGAAGGATATTTTCTCTATATAACTTATTCTGAGTGGATGGTCCTTTCTGTCCACGTTAAGAATACTGTTCTACAACTTTCTTGTCTCTAAAGTTTCTGACGAGAAATCCAATCACTCAACTTGTTGCCTGGTAAATAATACACATTTCCCCCTCTGCTTTCAAGACTTTCATCTTCATTAAAATTTTTTCTTAATTGCAGTGTCGTTGACACACAACGTTACATTAGTTTCAAGTGTACAAGAGAGTGATTTTACATTTCTAGGTTTTGCTGTCCTCACAAGGTCCCTTGTGTTACACTGTTACAACATCATTAATGAAGTTCCTTCCGGTCTATCTTTATTCCCAGGACTTACTCTTTCTGTAGCTGGAAACTTGTACCTCCTACTTCAGCCATTCTGACCACCTGTGTTTTTAATTTTCTGAGGTTCATGATATATCTGGGCAAGATGTCTTGGGGCTCATCCTGTTTGGCTTTCCCCAACCTTTTGTAGGTTTATGTGGTTTTGGGGGGCAGTTTTCAGCAACTACTATTAGAAATATTTTTTCCACTCCACACCTTCTTCTGTTCACATTGTCGATGGCATATATTTTTGTATTATCTGTGCAAGTGTGTTTTCGAAAATCTTGTCTCTGCCGTTCAGACTGGAGAATTTCCACTGACGCGTCTGGAAGTTCGGGGATCTTCCTTTCATTATTTCCATCCTGCTTCTGTATCCTTCCAGGAAGCTTTTTAACCTTTCGCTCTATCTTCAGGTCTAAAATTTCCACTTGGCTCTCCTTTCTAGCTTCTATTTCTTTGCTGAAACTTAATATTTTCACTCATTTCAAGAGTGTGTGCCTCCTGGAGCAGCTCTGTCAGATGTGCTTTAATGTCCGTCCACAACCTGCATCATCTGGGTGTTGCCGTCTGTGGGATGGTCTTCTCCTATCCAGGTTGAGTTTTCCCAGTTCCTCACAGACTGGGGGTAATTTTGTATTGAATCTGCATGTCCTATTACAAGACTGAATGTTGTTTAAATCTTACCAAATATGTTGATATTCTGGGGGTGCCTGGCCCAGTTGGCTAAGCATATGACTTCGGCTCAGGTCATGATCTCACAGTTCTAGAGTTCGAGCCCCACGTCGGGCTCTGTGCTGACAGCTCAGAGCCTGCAGCCTGCTTCGGATTCTGGGTCTCCCTCTCTCTCTGCCCCTCCCCTAGTCACACTGTCTCTCTCTGCCTCTCACAAATGAATAAACATTAAAAAATAGAAAAGAATGTTGATATTTTTGTCTCAGTGGACAACTGACTGTTGGCTCGAGGCCACAGGCTATTATTTCCCTTGTACAGGTTCAAGGTTCAAGGTCACCTCCACTTTGAAAGCGTCTGCAGCGCTGCCTGGAGGTGGCCCTTGTACAGCCACCCGGGGTCATTCTGGGATCTAGCCAGCAGTCTGTTTCCCTGTGAAGACCCAGGTCCACACACGCACAGCTGGTGGATAAGCCCAGGCGCTCAGACAACATTATGGAGGCATTTTCTCAAGCTCCTGACCCCTCTTCTAGTACCTTCTGCCTCCTTAGTGCTCTGTCCTTGGCCCTCCATGCAGAGGGAGGCTTTGCTGTCCTCACTCGGCTGAGCACTCCCACGCATGTGTGAGAATAGACCGGAAAGAGCACGCTTCTGCCTGGCCTTCTTGGGACCACAGTCTCCCCCAACCAGAGGTCCCTGCTGCTGCTCCCAGGAGACCCTTTTTGGGTTCCTGGAGCCCATACAGGACTTGTCCGGGCGCTCTCTGTCTTCACCGATGCCCGCATCCTGGTTTGGGGGCTACTTTGAGTCCAGGCTGGGGACATCAGAGGAAATGACCCCAAACCTACTGACGGTCCCGTGGTACATCCGATCACTGTCTTCCCCCGGCCTTCCTGCTACTTTTTACTTTTCCTAGTCCTCAAAAGCTGATCCACACCGTACGCCCAGTTTTTACAGCTCTCTCTGTTCAGCGAGAGAGGCAGAAAGTTGGGTCTCACCCCACGCTCCCCAGAATTGGAAACTTCTGGCTGCTTCTCAAACATGGCGATATCCTTAGAGACTAGACGTAACTCAACTTTGACACCTGGTTCTTTACCTCACAGATCTGCCCAAATAACTTGTGAAATTAATTGCAGAGAAGGATCTGTTGGTCACTGGAGGGGAGGGGGCTGGAGGGTTGGGGGAAACAGGTGATGGGGATTGAGGGGTGCCCTGCACTGTGAGGTACACAGGGGGATGGACGGTACTGCTGAGTCACTTTACCGTATGCCTGAAACTAATACAACACCGTATGTTAACTAATGGGAATTAAAAGGATACCTTTAAAATTTTTTTTAGGGGCACCTGGGTAGCTCAGCCAGTTAAGTGTCCAACTTTGGCTCAGGTCATGATCTCGCGGTTCGGGAGTTCGAGCCCCGTGTCGGGCTCTGTGCTGACAGCTCAGAGCCTGGAGCCTGCTTCGGATTCTGTGTCTCCCTTTTTCTCTGCCTCTCCCTGCCTACTCTCTCTCAAAATAAAGACATAAAAATTAAAAAAATAATAATAACAAAAGAATTACACCTTCTTACGAAGGCTTACGTAAGTTGAACGCCCTGGGAGCACCCCGTGGGTAAACGGCAGAAGCAGAACTTGAACCTGGTTTGCGCCGAAGACCCACGTTCCTCCCAGTGCCACACGCTGGTATCATAGCATCGGCAAATTACCTCCGAGCATGAAGCTGATGCCTTCCTTTCTCAGATAATGGTGATTGATGGCAGCTCTTAAAGGCTGCAACCGGATTATCAAGTCCCAACACAGTTTTGTCAATAAAGCAATAGAAACCTGAGACAATTCATTGCTTTCCAAGCCTTTGTTTTTCAATGGAGATTTGGGGGGAGGGGGAACAGCCACCTTCCTGGCTTTCCGCCTTATCCTTTGAAAATGCAGCCACCCTAGAATCCTGCCCCTTCACTCCAAGTTTGCAGATAACCATTTTGGAAGAGAGGCAGAGCCAAGGCTCCTCATGTCAAATGCAGGCAACGTACTTAAGGAGAAACAATCCATTCCGTACTTGTGGAAATGAGGGACATGCAGCTAGCAGCTGAGGCCCAGGGAGCCGTCCAGTAATTACTATGCGCTCGGTCTCTGGGAAACATCTGCCCAACCGTTCTGGGTCTGATAAATACTGGCCAGTTTTAGGAGAAAAGGTGTTAATTCACCTGAGCATCTTTCGGACCCACTGGGATAGCTCAGTGAATGGATACCTTTTCATCTGGTGTCAAGAAAGTCCTATTATGTTCAGACGATAGACAAAGCGGGTGACCAAGACACTAGGGAGAAATGATGGGAAGCTCTAACAGTCTCACAGAACAGAATAGGGCCCTTAAGTCTGTATGTTTTAAAATCACAAATGCAAGGGGTAAGTCCCTAATACAGAAGTCAGAAGACTGTACCGGTTAGGATGCTTTTAGTGTCAGAAACCAAACTAGGTTAAGGAGCAATAGCAGGTATTGGCTGAAAACAATGCCTCCTCACATTCTAGGAAAGGTGCCAGTTTCAGGCATGGTTTGATCAAGGCACTTGAGATTAGGAATCGCTCTAAATAGTTTCTTCTATGTTGGCTTCATTCTCAAGACAAGTGCCCATATCTGATGGCAAGGACAGTCACCAGCAGCTCCTGACTTCCATCCTGGGTCTTGGGCAATCCTACCAGAAAGACAGCGTGTCCAGCTCAGTAATTTCAGAAAAAGCTTTAGGGCAGATTCTCTAACAGTCACTGACTGTTCTTGATCCAGGCTGGGTTCTACGCCTACTTTTAATCATCACTGTGGTCGTGAAGATGCATTTCTTTAATTGGCTAAGCCTGGATTCTCTGGTCATTTGTGTAGCTCCCTGAGAGGTGCCAGCTCAGCTTAAATTACAAAAACAATGAGGGGAGGAAGGGGGGCACCCAAAGGAAAATGAAGGTCTTGCTGCCAAATGAATGGAGGGAGAAACAGGTGCTAGGTAGGAAAATAAAATGGAGGGAAAGAAGGAATGAAGAAAAGAGGCAGGATGGAAGGAAAGAAGGAAGGGAGGGAGGGAGGAGGGGAAGGAGGGCTGGGGGGAGGGAGGAGAGCCACGCCTACTACCATGGTGCTGTTGCCACTTCCCTGTGACCGTCACCAGACCTGCTTCTTTACAGACCTTCAGTCTCTCCATGCACGGAAACGAGGGATGCGCACAAGCGTTTAAGACCTTTTCCAGGATTCTTTGGTGCCACGTCACGGGCACTCAGATTCTCCTCAAATCCCAAGTCAGACAGTATGGGAGATTCAAGGAGCACCACACCTGCACCTCAGAGGAGGCAGTTTTGGGGGAAAACACAAGAACCGGCTTCCCCACAGACTCTGTTGAAGAATGCGGAGTCGAGTTGAAAGCTCAGGCTTGAATCCCAGATGGATGAGCAACCGTGACAAGTACTGACGCCCCAGAGCCTGATGGGAGCAGCGGGAGTCCCAACACTGCGCGGCTCAGACCGGTGTGACGATGGGCCCAGCAGGCGGGATCCTGAGTCGGCCCCATGGGTCCCACGCCCTGCCGCTGGGTTCCTGCGTCATCCCACCCCCGAATGAGGAGGAACCTGCGATGTGCTTCTGTCCAACGGAGCACAGCCAAGGTCATGGGGTTCCTGAAATGAACTCCTCATTTAGAAAGAAACCTACAATGTATGTGGTCCAACAGGTCTGGCCAACTGGAGCTAGGGACTCTTCTTGCTCTTCTTACAGGAGCTAGGCTGCCCGGGGAGGGGGGGGAGCGGGTCGTGATGGGGGCAAGAGCACAGCCTCTAGAGGACCTTACTGAGGCACTCGGCTGACAGCCAGCCAGAAAATCGGGAGATCAGTCCTACAACTATAAGAACATGAATCCCAGGGTGCCTGGGTGGCTCAGTCAGTTGAGCGTCTGACCTCGGGTCAGGTCGTGATCTCATGGTTCACGAGCTCGAGCCCCGCATGGGGCTCTGTGCTGACAGCTCAGAGCCTAGAGCCTGCTTCGGATTCTGTGTCTCCCTTTCTCTCTGCCCCTCCCCTGCTTGCGTGTGCACGCTCTCTCTCAAAAATAAACATTAAAAAATGGTTAAAAAAAAAAAAAGAGGAAAATGAATTCTGCCAAACAACCCGAGGGAAATTAGAAGTGAGTTCTTCCCCAGTCTAGACTCCAAATAGGGAGGCAGCCCGACCAATACCTGAGGGCAGCCTTATGAAAGCCCAAATAGGGGAACCAGCCAAGCCATGCCTAGAATCTCAATCCATGGAAAATGGGAGACAATACACCTTTGTTGTTCTAAGCCGCTAAATCTGTGGTAATTTGCTACGTAACAATGGAAAACTAATACAAGGAATGAGATAATGCACGTAAAACGCATAAGCATAGATGGCACACAGCTAAGTGTGCAATGCGAGCTATTCTTAAGATGATCATGAAAGACGTGGGCATTGTAGATGCAAGACAATACAAGGCCATAAATCTCCCGGCATCCGTCGGAGACCAGCCTTCTTGGCTGGAGGGAGCCCGCTCCGGGGCCAGGCTTCCCGACCATGAACGCTCTCTCTGCAGACATCGATACAGTCAAGGGATGGCCAAGCTGATGAGCCATTATTTGAAATACAATTTAGTATCATCCAGTTTCAGCAGGGACAGGTTTGGTAGAGTGGGAACTGGTCCAGAACATGGGTGTCGGAGGCACCCAGTGATGAGAACATCAGGAAAGGAGGGACATCCGGTGCGCCACACAACCTCAGCTTAAAAATCCTAAAATTGGGTTCATCCAGGCTTTGCAGGAAGAGAAAATAACATTTCCTGAGCACCTGCCGGATGGTCTCGAACGCAGCATTGTCTTTGCCACAAACAGTCCACGGGGAAGCACGTGATGCCGAGGTGAGCCCAGGGAAGGTGAGTGACCTGCCCAGGGTCACTCGGGTCTCCTGAACACTTCCTGATGGGCTGGACGATGGGGAGAGTCCCGGGCAGGGACTCTGTGGCGCTCTCTAGGGAGGAATGGGATTGTAACGTGCATATGGGAAAGGAATCTAGCCCGCAAAGGGGGAAACAGGCATGGAAGAAAGGGAGCAGAAGCCCAACAGCCTTGATTGGAAAACTTTTGACACTTGGCTCAGCTTCCAAGAAAAAAAAAAACCTCAGAGGACACAACAGGGAGGTATATCTATTCCTGAGCCCCTAAGAGGAAGAGAAAAAATTAAAAAAGCAGATTCCTTCCTCGTTTTTAATTTTATGGTGGGAAGAACACTTCATATGAGATCCACTCTCTTAAATTAAAAAAAAATTGTTTAGAGACAGAGTGTGCATGCGTGTGCAAGTGAGGGCGGGGGAGAGAATCTCAAGCAGGCTCTATGCTGTCAGCACAGAGCTCGATGTGGGACTTGATCTCATGAACTGTGAGATCATAACCTGAGCAGAAATCAAGAGTGGATGCTTAATCCACCAAGACACCCAGGCGCCCCTATTCTCTTACATTTGTAAATGTACAATACGATACATATTATATTATGTATCACGACGTAACACATATTACTCATCATGTATACAGTATGCGCAGATACAGTGTTGTACAGCAGACCTCCAGATGGCGTCCATCTTGCATAACTGAACGTTTATTCCCACTGATCTGCAGCTCATTTCCTCCCTTTCTGAGGCCTCGGCAACCATCATCCTATTCTTGGCTTCTAGGAGTTTGGCTCAAGTCCACACTTCATGTCATGGATCATGCAGCGCGTGTCCTGTGGCTGGGTTAATGCACTCAGCATCCCTGCCTCACTGTCATCCATGTTGTCACATGTTCCGGGACTGGCTCTTTCTCTAAAGCGGAATAAGATTCCGTTGCACATCTATACCACATGCTCTTTCTCCATCCATTGGTAGGTGGACATTTAGGTTGTTGCCATATTTTTGGCGAGTATGGGTAACGCTGCAGTGAACACGGAGTACCAATACCTCTTCAAGATCCTGGTTTCCATTCTCTTGTATAAATACCCAGAAATGGGATCCGGGGATCACAGCCTAGTTCTATTTCTCAATTTTTTGAGAGACCTCTGTTCTGTTTCCCATTGTGGTCACATTAGTTTGCAATCCTAACAACACTGCACGAGGGTCCCCATTTCTCCCCATCCTCCCCAACGCTTGAATTTTTTTTTTTTTAAATAGGCATCCTAATCGGTGTGGGAGGACACCTCCTCGTGGCTTTGATGTGCATTTCCCTGTTGATTCGTGACATGACATACCTCTTCACCCACTTGTTGGCCATTTATAGGTTTTGTTTGGAGAACTGTCTATTCAAGTCCTTTACCCATTCTTTAATCAGGTTATTAATAAGGCAAAGGAGGGGCGCCTGGGTGGCTCAGTCGGTTAAGCCTCTTGACTTCGGCTCAGGTCATGATCTCACAGTTCATGGGTTCAAGCCCTGTATCGGGCTCTGTGCTGACAGCTTGCAGCCTGGAGCCTGCTTCCAAGAGTGAGTGAGTGAGTGAGTGAGTGAGTGAGTGTGTGTGTGTGTGTGTGTGTGTGTCCTACTCCCCTGCTCACAGTCCATCTCTCTCTCTGTCTCAAAAATAATCATTAAAAATAAAATAAAATAAAAAGGCAAAGACAACAAAAGCAAAATTAAAAAAATATTGACTAGTGGGACTACCCCAAGGTAAACAACAAAACAAACTTCAGCAGAGCCAAGGAGATCATCTAGCATAACAGCAACATATGGAGGAGAAAATGTTTGTGAACCGTGTATCTGATTAAAAGTTAATTTTCCAAAATGGTATCATTTTTAGAGGGAATAGCCATCGTTTTGTTGGTGGTGGCCTCTATATCGATTATTTTCTTCCAAATTTTAAAAACTGATCACTGAAAATTGAAATGTCAGAGGCTGTATCTTTATTTTTCCCCCCTTTAATTCTGGATTAGAATGTTGCAATCCTAGGTTTTTTCAAGTGGGATTTGGGGGCAGTTATGAAAGAAAATATACAATACTTCAGATAGAATACGTTATAACTAATTAAGAAGATGCAGATTTAAAAAAAACCAACCAAAGAAACAAGGAAGTGAGGGAGAGCCGGGGGCAAGATTTGTTACATAAAATCCACGTGCAGAGCCCCAGATGCTCAGTGGGGGCTGGCCACAGATGGGTCTCTGCACCTCCCGGCATCTAGCTGGAGGAGGCAAGGACGGTTAATTACGAGTTACGTGTCCAAGCTCAGGAGAACCTCGGTGCAGCGAGCATTCGCTGAGCGCAGACCAGCTCCAAGGCCTCTGCAGACATGATCTCATCCAGTCCTTACAACTAACCGGCAAACGAAGGAGTCCCCTCCAAAAATTAACAGAGCTCCCCTATGACCCAGCAATAGCACTGCTGGGGATCTACTCAAGGGACACAGAAGTGCCGATGCAGAGGGGCACATGTACCCCAATGTTCACAGCAGCACTTTCTAAAAAAATTTTTTAATGTTTTATTTATTTTTGATACCGAGAGAGACAGAGCATGAGAGGGAGAGGGGCAGAGAGAGAAGGAGACACAGAACCGGAAGCAGGCTCCAGCCTCTGAGCCCACGAACGTGAGATCTGACCTGAGCCAAAGTTGGAGGCTCAACCGACTGAGCCACTCAGGTGCCCCGCAGCACTGTCAACAACAGCCAAATCATGGAAAGAGCCTAAATGTCCCTCAACTGATGAATGGATCCAGAAGATGTGGTTTATCTATACAATGGAATACTCCATGGCAATGAGAAAGAATGAAATCTGGCCATTTGCGGCAAAGTGGATGGAACTCGAGGGTGTCACGCTAAGTGAAATAAGTCAGGCAGAGAAGGACAGATACCATGTTTTCACTCATAAGTGGAACAGGAGAAACCTAACTGAGGACCCTGGGGAGGGGAAGGGGAAAAAAGAGTTAGGGAGAGGGAGGGAGGCAAATCATGAGAGACTCTTAAATAATGAGAACAAACTGAGGGCTCAACGGGGAGGGTGAGGTAGGCACTTGGGATGAGCACTGGGTGCTGTATGGAAACCCACTTGACAATAAACTATGAAAAATAATAAAAAGATTTTTAATGTTTATTTATTTTGGAAAGAAACAGAGCACGAGCAGAGGAAGGGCAGAGAGAGAGGGAGACACAGAATCCAAAGCAGGATCTAGGCTCCGAGCTGTCAGCACAGAACTTGATATGAGGCTCGAACTCATGGAGCATGAGACCATGACCTGAGCTGAAGTCAGACACGTAACCGGCTGAGCCACCCAGGCCCCCTCTTCTCTCTATGTCTGAAGAGGCCCAAGAGAGAGGCACAAGTTCACAGAGCTAAACAGGGGTAAGGAGGAAACTGCACACCCAGGTCTGATCTGTCCAAGACCCGCGCCTTCCCATCACCCTGTCCCGCACGGCCTTGCCTGCGACCGGTCTGGAGAAGTCCAACCTTCCCTCACGCTGGAAACCAAGTTCTCCAAGGCTTCTCAGAGGACCGGCCCCATGACAGGTAATGAGCACTGCTGTCAACAGCCTCGGAGCAAACACGGAAACATGTCTCAAGATTATTACTTCTCACCTGGTCCCTAAAGGCCAGGGGGTGGCATGGGGCCAAGAAGGCCCACGGGCGGGGCAGGGGCATCTGAGACGTGATGGGTCATCCCGGTTTTGTTCTTTAAACGTGCCGCTGTCAAACTACTGCCACAGAGAAGCTTCTGGTCCACCGCGCAGTCACGTTCCACACCGGGCATCTGCCCAACGAGGTCCTGAGAGTCAGCTCGGCCTCAGGGAGCACCTGCAGGCGGGTAATGAGCTGCAGCCCAAAGGAATGACCCAAGTTAGAGACAGAGGCTGAGCGGGGGCCATTCCAGCCGGACACAGAGCTGCCGAGAGCGGGAGCGAGGCGGGCATCGGCGAAGGGACGGAAGGGCAGTGAGAGGTGCTTGGGAGGCTGTCAACTTCAGTTACGCACAGACTTCCTTAGAACTGAAACCGCTAAAACAGTCAAGAATCTTCCACGGACTCCTGTAAGTACCAGCAAGGCGCATCACCGTCTTGGCCTGATGGGAGACCCCAGTGCTTTTCCATCGTTTAGTTAGAAAATAGGTACCACGCAGCAGGACCTGCCTCTGGGGCACACCGAGCCTTGCCCTCGTGGGAGCCCCCGTCCAGAGGGCCCAGGCTCCGACCCTCCCCTGGGCAGCTGGGAAGAGACGGAAACAATCTCAGGAGCAGAGAATGGAAACACGCTTTGCCCCTGTGGACGGAGGTGAAGGGGTCTAGCTTTTGTGAGTGCCATGTACTTGACATCCCTAAGCCTAGACACCCCAAATGCTGGGGAGGGGGTGCCAGACTCCCCATAGCGTTGGTGGGTAACAAAGGCCGGACCTGGGATCTAGTTCGTTGTGGCTGGAGCACCCCATTTGTTTCACAGGGTCTCACTGCTCTTGGCCAGGATATCAGGAGTCTGGGTCAGGGTCCAGCAGGTACAGGGACCAGCCTCCCTTGAGCTGTCACCTTCTCGTGGATTTTTCTCACCTGAGAGAAAACCCCAAACCTTGTAATAGGAATGTGATACGCTGCTCACACACCAGTGGGTATTTTGTCCGTTTAAATCCCCAGAGAGGAGCAGAGCTTAAGCCGGCAACCTGGCCGCCAAAATGTAACAGAAGATCTCAAAGTGATATGGCGGACGTTGTTCAAAGCAAACTCCAGACTCTGAACTCCACACAGAGGCATCACCTCCCACTTTACACCCAACTAAAGAAGGGGGTGGGGAGGAGCACAGGGAAGCAGGTGGAGGATTCATGGAGGATTCAGGAAACCCTGAGGAGCAGAGAGAGCTTAAAAGGCTCATTATTTCCAAGAGCCAGCCACTCAGTGTTGGACATTTCCAGACTCTCACCATATCGCTGAACTTGGTGCAGCTCCCAGAGGCGTCTTGTGCTGAGTATTAGTAAGTCAGGGTCACCTGGGCATCGCTGTACCCACCGCACCCCCCTCTCCCCACTGATGTTCTCGGAGATCTCTGATAGTATCTCCAGATGTATTAACATAATTGATTTTACTTCCATCCCCTTGGGCATTTCTGGGGCCCCAACTAATTGCTTTAAAATATTATCTCCATTCATCCTTCAGACAGGTGCTTGGGCCCATCGGTATGGAAAATACGGGTTCATTAGGCATTTTCTGAGAGAGAGCTGGAAGTAAGGGTGGATGCTGTAAACTTTGGGGGCATTGAAGGAGGGCTCACCTGTCAGCACCCTCTTGTTGTGTGGGTTCCCATGGTGACAACAGTGAGGCCAGGAGGGGCCTAGGAGCCACTGATCATAGATGCCGTTGGAGAGAGATTATGTGTTAACCGTGGTGCTTTCACCTTTTTTTTTTTTTTGATGTTTATTCATGTATTTTTGAGAGAGAGCATGTGAGTAGAGAGGGGCAGAAAGAGGGGGACAGGATTCCAAGCAGGCTCCGCACTGTCAGCGCAGAGCCCAACACGGGGCTCGACCCCGCAGACCGTGAGATCATGACCGGAGCTGAAATCAAGAGTCAGATGCTCCACCTACGGAACCACCAGGCATCCTGTGCATTCACCTTTAATCCTCAGAAAGACCCCATGGTCTGCTTTTCACAGATGAGGAAACTGAGGCACAGGAAGTCAGGTAACATGTACAAAGTCTTGCATCTAGAGGAGGACATGAGCCAGGATGCAAAGCCAAGTGGTGTGGCTCCAGAGGGGACATGCGGACAGATGGGACAGTGACCCATTGCCGTGTGCTGCCTGGAGGGGGGAAGCAGGCCGAGCTTGCAGTGTGAAAACACCTGCTCGTCTCTGACTCCTGCAGGAGACACACACGGGGAGCCTGGCCCTTCTCTGGAGGCCAGCACGGTCTCTCCTAGTTACCTTGTAACCACAAAGGGGCTGCCATTGCCCAGAGAATGGTGACAAGCCCACCCACCATCTCGAGTGGGAAAGAAAATCCAGATTCTCGATGGCTAAGCTGTGTCGAAGGCGGGAAATCAGCAAGGTACAAATCAGCGTGTGGCTGCGGAGGAGAGCTGAGGGGTCAAGAACGAAGAAGGAAGGACAGGCGTGTGAGCTCCATGCTGCACACGGGCAGACGCCCCACAGGCAACTACACGGAGGGGATCACACGTGTCATCTTTTTCCACAACACAGAGTCTCCTTATCCAGGATCTGCTCAAAGGTAACGCCGGACCTACCACCCAGCTGCTCCACATCTCGCTGCTGACCCGGAAGAAATCAAAGCACGTGTCCAAACAAAGGCTTATACGTGAACCTCCGCAGCAGCTGTATACGGAGCACGCCAAGCCACTACTCCAAACGTCTACCAACAGGGGGGGATGCGCGCATCACGCGGATGTGTTTTCTGTACAGCGGGATGCTGCACGGCAGCACTGGGGACAAACTGCTGATACTTGGCAGCAACGTGGATGAATCTCAAAAATAATTACATCAAGCAAAAGAAGCCAGACCCTGAAGAGCTCATACTCTATGGCTCTGCTGATCGAAAATCCTAGAAGATGCAAACTGGCCTCTAAAGGCGGAAAGCGGGGACCCTGGGGTGGCTCGGTCAGTTGAGCGACCAACTCTTGATTTTGGTTCAGGTCATGATCTCACGGTTCATGGGATCGAGCCCCATCTTGGGCTCTGTGCTGACAGTGTAGAGCCTGCTTGGGATTCTCTCTCCCCCTCTCTCTTTGCCTCTCCTCTACCTCAACATAAATAAAATAAACATTTAAAGGCAAAAGCAAACCAGTGTCTTCCTGGGGTGGGAGAGAGAGGAGGGAGGGGGAGCTGTAAAGGGATAGGAAGGAACATTTAGGAAAATTCCTCCTCTTACTATGCAGACTGCGGCTTACTATGCAAGGTGTATACGCTTGTCAAAACTTTCCAAGGTGCACACTTGAAACAGTCCTTTATCAGGCTAGTATCCAAAATCTATAAGGAACTCACCAAACTCCAGACCCGAAAAAAAATAATCCAGTGAAGAAATGGGCAGAAGACATGAAC